>CM024753.1:172035569-172075050 GCA_014218235.1 Colocasia esculenta
TTTGTTAGCGGCTCCCGCCGTTGTGAGACAGGTTGCTGAGGCTCAGCAGGCAGATCCCGAGTTGCACAGTGTGTTGCTTCTCCCAGAGGTTGAGCTTTGCGAGGACGGGACTGTTAGGTTCCGAGATAGACTCTATGTTCCTATTGAGGAGTCTATCAAGAGAGTTGTGTTTCAGGAGGCACATGGTTCTAGGTACTCGATTCATCAGGGTCGACCAAGATGTATTACAGGTTGAGACGTCAGTTTTGGTGGCCTGGAATGAAGAGAGACATAGCGGCTTTTGTTGCTAGGTGTTTGGTCTGTCAGCAGGTGAAGGCCGAACATCAGCGTCCAGGAGGACTTGTGCAGCCGTTAGAGATTCTGATGTGGAAGTGGGACCATGTGAGGACTGACTTTGTTTGTGGTTTGCCGAGGACAGCTAGAGGTTTTGACAGCATTTGGGTTCTTGTGGATAGATTGACGAAGACTGCCAGATTCTTGCCTGTCAGGACTAGTTGGGGTGTAAGTAGGTTGGCCGCGTTGTACATAGAGCGGATTGTTCCTTTGCATGGCGTGCCGATCTCTATTGTGTCAGATAGGGATCCTCGCTTCACTTCTGGATTCTGGCGCAGTTTCCAGAGAGCTTTGGGGACAGAGTTGGCTTTTAGTTCCGCCTACCACCCTCAGTCAGACGGTCAGTCAGAGCGGACTATCCAGACTTTGGAGGACATGCTTAGAGCTTGCTGTCTGGAGTGGCAGGGGTCGTGGACAGCTCACTTGCCGTTGGTCGAGTTAGCATATAATAATAGCTATCACTCCAGTATCGGTTTGGCACCATATGAGGCTTTGTACGGACGACCGTGTCGCACTCCTCTTGACTGGTTCGAGGTTAGTGAACGGGTTGTCACAGGGCCAGAGTTGGTACAGCAGGCAGTTGAGGTAGTTCAGCTTGTGAGGCAGAGGCTTCAGTCAGCTCAGAGTCGGCAGAAGAGTTATGCAGATCAGCGCAGACGACCGCTCGAGTTTTAGGTAGGGGACCAGGTGTTTGTCCGTGTGTCTCCCATGAAGGGAGTGGTGAGGTTTGGTGGCGTGGAAAGTTGAGTCCTTGCTTTATTGGACCTTTCACCATTTTTGAGCGTGTCGGAGGTTTGGCGTACAGACTTGAGCTTCCGTCAGAGTTGGCAGCAGTCCACGATGTGTTTCACGTGTCGATGCTTCGGAGGTACCTTTCTGACGAGTCTCACGTTCTGCAGAGTACAGAGTGGTCTGAGGTGACTCCAGTGTTGACTGTACCAGAGTTTCCGTTGCATATTGAGGATCGCCGAGTTCAGAGGTTGAGGAACAAGGCAATCCCGTTAGTTCGTGTTGGGTGGCAGCGACACTCCGGTGGTGAGTCGACATGGGAGCGAGAGGACGAAATGCGCGAGCAGTTTCCGTACCTCTATGGTGAGTCTTCTTTCTTTATGTTGTTTGAATTTTGAGGGCAAAATTCCTTAAGGGGGGAGGGCTGTAAGGTCTCGGGTCTTTGCGGATCCTTATTGGGTCTTTTGGAGGTTCTGTGTGGTCGACGACAAGACCATTGTCGTTGATTTGGGGTTGACGGCCAGGGCTAGCCGTTGACTTGGTGTCAGCGTCCAGAGATGTGGACGTTTGAGGCTGAACTCAACGGCATGTGATCTGGACGTCAAGCCTTTGGCGGTTCAGTTGGCGGCTAGGGTTGTGGACGTCAACTGGCCGGACCTGTTGAAATAGGGCAACCCGAGAGCAGAGCTTTTCCTTCTCATTTCCTCTCCTTCCCTCCACCTTTGCCTTTCTCTATTTCCTCAGCTTCTGATGGTTGATGGGAGCTCGTGGGAAGGCTCTGGATCGCGTGGCGGTGCTTGATCGAGCGGGAAACGCGAGGTTTTGGTGCGATTCGCGCGGAGTCTTCGGGGGGTTCCGGCGCGATTAGTGGCTATTTGGGGGTTTATAAAGCATTCTGAGGTAGGGACTTAACTCCTATAACCCTCCTTAACACACCAGCATGCTAATTTGTGTGAATCAGTGTGCAAATCGTGGTTTAGGGTTGGGTTATAGCATGCCGGGATTTTTGGGTGTTTTGAATGATTCAAGAGCTGAATCACTTGTTTCTGAAGTTCTGTTAGTATAAATTGATGAGAGGAAGTATTTCCCTCCATCAGTCGGAGTTCTGTTGGGTAATTCTGCCCAATTGGACTGATTCGGAGCTATTCTGGGTTTAGGGGACTGAAGAGTTTAACGTCCACATCTGTTGACGTTGAGATCTTCAGGGGTGATATTGATGACATGGTCGATGGCCGTTGAGTCAGGGTTAACGACATGATGAGTGCCGTTTACTTCATATTGGCGGCAATCGATATGGCCGTTAATCTCCTATGTCCCAGCAGACTTAAGTGTTGTGTTTCAAGGCGATCGACATGTGATGTCTGCCCTGTTTACTCATGTGGGCCAGGCTTAGAGTGTGACTCCGCCTGTGCATAGGAGTAGTTGATTGTGGCACGAGGTGTTTACTTACTGTACGGGTTTCAGACGTTGAGTGTGTTCCGTCTGTTGTACGCGCGTTGCGTTACCGTGTACCCATTTCTGTTGTGTTACCTAGGCGTGGGTGCGACTCTGTCTAGACGACTAGCGTGTGGTTGTCCTCCGCTAGTGAGCCAGGACGTCGAGTGCGACTCTGTCCTGTGCGTACTCCTTGTGGTGGTTTTGAGCCGGTCTCCGTGGAGCCCCTTCTCTACCGCTAGGGTCAAGCGTAGGGGAAAAACCGGTCGTGGACCAGACGCGAGAGAGAGCGTCTGTAGTGTGCACACGTGGCTGGGGTTGAGAGCCTCTGTGGTGACGGGACGCTGAGCCACAGACCCTAGCTGAGTCCTACTTACTGTGTGTGTGTGAGTGTGTGTTACTGAGCCGCGAGGTTTACAGTTTTGTGTTGTGGTGCGACGTGTACTTACTTTCAGTTCTTACTTTCCGCACTTTAGTTCTGTTTCCGGTGGGGTTACTTTTCCCTACTGGGTCTCTTTTCTTGAGACTCACTCCCCTCCCTTTCAAGTGGGTCTTCGTCGACTCCCGTTCCAGGCGAGTCTAGCCACTCCGGTGTTGGTGCTCCTTAGCTGCAGTGAGTAGTACTTTTTGTTGTACTTCTGTACTCTGTACCTTGCTCAGACTCTGAGTTGTACATGTTATGTTCATATAGTGGAATTCTACAGCTTTACATGGTGTGTATCTTCTTACATATAGTCTCCTCGGACGTTCACTTCCTACCCTTCCGAGCTTGTCTCGTGGGTTAGCAGGTCAGAATTCGGGTTACTGGTTGTTACTGGTAATGCGGATTCTGGGTCGTTACACTATGAAAGTACAACTGAGCTGCTTAAGCATTCTAGAAGTATTAAAGAAGTGTTTGACCACCTCCACCACTTGCGCACCCACCAAATATCCCAAGTACATTGATAGAACTCGGCAGGAAAGCCATCAGGGCCAGGGCTTTTTCCTTTAGGGGAGTGCATGACCACTTCCTTAATTTCTTCCTCAGTGATATCCCTGCAAAGGATCTGAATATCTGAATCTGAAAGCTTATGTCTTGGCTGGATACTAACATGATTCCTTTGACTAGAAGACTGATTCAATAAAGATGAGAAAAATTGACTGAATGCTTCTTAACCAAATCCATATCAATAACAATATTACCCTCTGAATCAATACATCTACTGATAGTACTAGCAGCCTTCCTCGATTTGCAAGAAGCATGGAAGAATTTAGTGTTACTATCCCCAAGAGTTAGCCAATGCTGCTTCGACTTCTATTTGTAGAAAGCTTCCTTAGTGTCCAGCGCTTTCTGGTAATCCAATCTAATTTGATTCTCCTTAGCAATAAGTAACTGGTTAGTGGGGGCATCTTTCAGAAAAAATTGAATATCCTCAAGAGAATCTCTGTACTTTTTAACTGAGTTATGCACATCACCAAAAACCTCCTTATTCCATTTCCTCAAAGCTAGCTTAACTTCCTTCAACTTCTTGAACAAAATAAAAGTGGGAGAGCCATGAAATTTTGCTGCCAGGCATGGTTAACAATCTCCATAAACCCAGGGTTTTAATCCACATAGGAAAAAACTTGAATGGCTTATGACCATTACCAATAACCTTGGGAGGATGCACAAGTAACATTGAGTGATCAGAGAAATAAGAGGAGCCATATTCAGAAAACTCATCAGAAAAGGAAGTAGACCAATTGTCATTAACTAGACATCTATCCAGTCTAGCTGCAATCCTTTTATCACCCAGAGAGCAATTGGACCAAGAAAGGACATTTCCGACAGCTTTCATGTCCATCAAGCCAGCATTACTTATCATGTCATTAAGGAGTCTAGCATGTGTAGCGGAACAGGATTCCCTCCCACCTTCTCAAAAGCATACCGAATACAGTTGAAGTCCCCAGTGACCATCCAGGGCGAAGAACCAATTGTGTTCTTGGAGTAGTTAAGAATAGACTCCCATAAAGACAGTCTTTCCTGATGGATTTTGAAGCATAAATAGCCGAAATGTGTAAAGATTTCTTTGAAGATTGATGAATTCCATGCAAAAGAATAAACTGCTTATCAGACTCAGTGATGGTAAAGGAGTAAATTGCCGGATTCCAGAAGACCCAAATCCGACCGTTGGAGCAGTTACTGTTATGAGCAAGAGAAGCATCACCCCAAATTTGCGATTTGTAGATATCAACATTAGAAGCTTTGATTTTTGTTTCAAGTAAGATAACGATATCACACTTGTGCATCTGAATAATCTGTCTCAGCTCAAGACGCTTGCCAACTTTATTAATACCCCAAGCATTCTAGCTAATAATCTTCATGAGAAACTAGGTTCGATTAGGATATTTCTGCTCTTTGTTTTTAACTTTGGAAACATGGCTTTGCGTAGCCATTCCCACCTTCTTCCTTTTGTCCATCTCATCCATGGCATGTAAGGATGTGAACCTTCTATTTATTTCCCCAACAGTATCTGGAGAATGGATGTGCTCCCGCCCTCCTTCAATGCTAGAAACCTTGGTTGTAGGAATCTTGGATATTCAATTTTCCATCACACTTGTCATATGCAAATCATTGCAAGGAATCGGTGAAGTTACCTCCCTCTCCTCTTGCGCAGCATCCATACCTTTCCCTGCGTTGTCACAAGATGTAGTTATCGAGTCACTAGAATCTGTAGGCGGACAGCTGCTTCTGGCGATTGCCTTGCATGGCGGAGGTAAGCTTACCTCCTTCCCCTTTATACCACCGTTTCCTCCTTCATCCCATGATACGTATCGGGAATAGATTTTGTTGCTAGCTCACACCCAGGAAGGACAGCCGATTCCTTTATATTCCCTTCCTTCTCCACAAGCTGCACATCCAAATCCTTAGATTGCATATCTTCTGTAGATGGGAACTTACCCAAAGCGACATTGTTGTCTTTTGGAAAACTCCTATCTTTTATGAACCAGGCCTGCTCACCATTTCTTTTTTTTTGGTCGGTCAACCAAGAGAATAAATATATTAAAATAAAGATTAATGTACAATAGAAGGGCAAGGGAATACCCCGGCCCTACAAAAAGGAGGGAGAACAAAGGAACATGAACCTCCTAAAAGAGCCCAATGTGACATCACAGGCTGATGCCTACATAGGATTATTAGTTCTGATATTGAATCTTTTACAGAGATAATGTGACCGACCAGAAAGAGGACGAGTGTGAGGAAAAGCTTCCACACAACTTCTAACATCTTGGATAATAGAGAGAGTTGTATGAATGGCTGAAGTGCATACATCTTCAAAAGTCCTTGTGCATCTCTCTCTCCAAATCCACCAAATAGTAGCCCGGAATAGGAGCCGAGCTAAGTTAGTTGCAAACCCATCTTGGAGAAGCTGAGCCTTAAAGATGCACTTCTTGCTGAATAGATAAGCGGGGTGATCTGTGAATGTTCAGTCTTTGAAGAACATCTCCCCAGACCGCGGGGGAGCTTTCCTTCTCTCTCTAGTCGATTCTAGAGAGAGAAGCTCTGAGGAAAGGGGCATTTCCTGGGGGTTTCCGGGCTCCTCCACCGCCCTTCCGGCGGTGGGAGGTTTCCTAGAGGGTTGTCCGGTCCTCTTGGTGAGCTTCTTCTTCTCGTTGAAGAAGTGGTTCCTCTGAGGACAGCCACCGGCTGAAACTCCTTCAACCGGGGTCTACCTTCTGAGGGTCGTTGGTGAGTGCTCTTGGTGCTTGGTGTGCTTTGCTCTTGAGCGTGTTTGGCGATGGAGCAGACTTCTCGAGAAGGCAGAGGGCGTTCTATGGACAGATCAGATGTCAAAGGTCACTCTCATTCAAAGTCTTCAAGAAAGATGGTCAAGAGTAGCTGTCCCGGTGTCTTAAGCTCCGAAGTCATGGGCTAGTCTCTTCTCAGCCCCTTCTTCAAGCGATTTATCTCATGACCTCTCTTTCATCGCCCCAACTATTGTCAAGGATGATAAGAAGATAGCAATCTTTGAAGTGGAGGATTTGGAAGAGCTGCATGGAGCTTGGGACAGAACTATAGTTGGGTACGTAGTTGATCTTAAAACTTCTTTTATGCCCCTTTCTTCTTTCTTCAAGAACAGATGGGGAGTGGTGGGGTTCGACCTGCATCTCTTGGAGAACGGGTTCTTCATATGCAAGCTTGATAGCGAGGAAGATGTCCAGCGTATTCTTGAATCCTTTTGGTCAATAAGAGGACATCCTATGATTCTTCGAAGATGGGAGAGAGGGATGCGCATGGAGTTGGAGAGTTTAGAAAATATTCCAGTTTGGATATGCATCCATAGCTTACCTATTCATCTTTGGTCAAGAAAATTTATCTCCAAATTGTGTAGTACGGTGGGTGATCCTCTCTTCATGGACAAACTTACAGCAGAAAGGAAAAGGTTATCTTTTGCTCGTGCATGTGTTATGGTCTCTTCTAAAGCTGAGCTCCCGGCCACTGTAACCTTCAAGGACTTAGACGGATCCATGCATTCTCTTCATATCTCCTATTCCTGGAAGCCACGTAGGTGTTCTGCCTGTGGAACTTTTGGCCACCTGGTCGATCAATGCCTTATGAATCCCAATGCTACCATTAAAACTGCTCAAGCTGTCTTCAGAAGGAAGGAACCCTCCGTCCCTCTCCAAGGCAATTCCACCTCAATCAGTTCATCAAGTGAAAGTGACCAGAACATTGGGAAAGTTAACAAATTTCTATCCTTGATAATTTACAAGATTTGAAATCTAATGATTTGAGGATCCTGGAAGATGGCGAGATTAGTGAGCAAGGAAATGGAAAAGGAAAGAGGTTAACCAGGGAGAGAAAGATGGAACAAGGCAACTTGAGGAAGTAGGGAACGATTTGAATCCAAGGAAATCTCTTTTGCAAAGGAAGGATAATCCTCATCAAGAGGAAGAACAAAGGCTGGTTTCTCCATCCAATGGCAAGGCGCAAGGAAAGGAAGACAATCTTCATCAGTTTGAGGCAAGTGTTTCACCGCAAGATACTTTACACAAGGAGGAAGGGTCGCTGCTGGCTTATTCTCCCAAGGAAACAGCAAAAGAGATAGAAGAGCTTTCTATGGTTACCCAATCAAAAGAAATCCAGCAGGGCCAATCGGGCAAAGGAAAGGAGGTAAGCTTAACCGCCCCATGCAACTTTCTGCCTCCAAATCAAGCTAGTCACATTCCTTCTTCTGCTACGTTGGTTTCTAAATCAATGATGGGAAAGGAAGCATCATCATGGGGGAAACTCTTCACTTATTTTGAGGTCTCCAAACAGTGAAGGGGAAAAAATTAAGAAATTACCACTCTTAATGTGGTGGATGAAATGGAAAGAAAGAAGAAAAGGTAGGTATCCCCTTCATCAAAATCTGCCAGGTGTGAAGGGAGTACTTTTGGCTCGTAGGTCGCTGCCAGACAATAGAAAACCAATGTACCTTGGGGTATATGGTTCTCTCAGGTCGTAAATGTTCTTGTTGCTAATGTTACCATTATTATGCTTCCACATTATGGCATCACTTTCATTTTCAGAAATCGGAATGCTATAGATCGTTGGCCAAAGATCAAGCATCTCAGGAGATGTTGGATGAGGGAGACACCACCTCCCATTTTGGATAATGGAGCTGACTGTAGTAGATAGAGGCAAACCAAGCAATCTCCTAATGTCTTGTCCACCAAGGGAATGAATGGATTCTCCATGAATCCATGGGTCTTGCCATAAGTTGAGCGTGGTACCATTGCCACTCTATAGTTCACATGTGGCCTAATCCAGTCCCGAACCTGTAGCATACCCTTCCAGGCTTGAGAATGATAAGTATGAGCTTGCACCTCCCAAATGGATGTCTTCTTGAGATATCTGTTCGTCACCCACTTGTTCCATAATGAATCATGTTGTTTGAGAAGTCTCCAGAATTGCATGGCAATAGTAGTGGAATTCCAGTCAACCAGCCTCCTTATCCCCAGACCTCCCTCATCTTTTGGTCTACAAAGAAGTTCCCACTTCACAAGATGGAACGACTTGTAATCTCCTGAGGAATGCCAGAAGAAGTTTCTGAGTAGCCTCTCCACTTCTCCAATCAATCCCTTAGGAAGAATGTATGAGACCGCCCAGTACACTGTGTAAGAAAGTAGAACGGATCGGATCAGCTCCAGCCTGCCAGCTTTAGAGAGTAAGCGAGTTTTCCATGATGCTATTCTTTTAGTGATTTTTTGAAGGATTGGAGCACAATGTTTGCTAGTCAGCCTCGTAGAAAATAATGGAATCCCCAAATAAGTGGACGGCAAGTAACCCTCCTGAACTTTCAAAGCATCGAGAAGAGGTCTCTTCGCATGCACCTTCTCACCAATGAAGACTTTGCTTTTATCAGTATTTAATTGCAGGCCAGAATAGGTATAGAAGTCTTCAAGAATTTTGGAAATGCACCTTGCTGTAGAGATGTTAGGTTTCATGAAAAGAAGTAGATCATCTACAAAAACCAAATGTGACAATTTTGTATCTCCAAAACCCGGAACATGCAACAGTCCTTGTCGGATTTTCTGCTCAATCATGATAGAGAGACCTTCCATTGCAACACAGAATAGGTATGGTGAAAGTGGATCTCCTTGCCCAATACCATTAGCTGAGTGAAAGAAACCAGTCGCACTCCCATTAAGAAGCACAGAAAAAGAGGCTGAATTAGTGAGGACATCTATCCATTCAACCCACTGCTCAGGAAATCCTATCTTTCTCAGAATAAGAAGAATGAAGTTGCGGTTAACAGTGTCAAAAGCTTTTCTCAAATCAACCTTCATGCATAATAAGTTGCCCCTATGTTTAGAATGAATATCTCTCACAAGATCATTGGCCAGGAGGATGCTATCTTGGATTCTACGGCCTTAATAAAGGCTGACTGGTTTTTGCTGATCAGAAATGGCATGAACTCTTGCATTCGATTGGCAATGAGTTTAGTGAAAATCTTGTAAACAAAATTGCATAGTGAAATGGGACGGAACTGATCAAAAGAATCCGCATTTTCACCTTTAGGGATGAGGGATATGAAGGTATGATTTACCTAACGATGCCATCTACCTCCAGAGAAGAAATACTGGACTGCCGCAATCACATCATTTCCCACACAATTCCAAGATGTTTGAAAGAATTCAGCAGGAAAACCATCAGGACCTGGGCTTTTAATCTTAGGAGCAGACATGATAACTTCTGTGATTTCTGTGTCTGTGAATTTCCTCATGATTCTGTTTCTATCAGCCTCAGTAAGAATTGAAATAGCATGGATATCAGGAGCTTCATAATCTTGCGGTTGGTTCAAAAGATTAGAAAAATTGAACAACATGTTCCTTGATCTTGTGCACATCATTAGTAAAATTCCCATCAGGCAATTTACATCTTCGAATAGTATTCATCATTCTCCTACCTTTAATACTAGCATAGAAGAATCTAGTATTATCATCAGTCTGAGTTAACCAATGTTGTTAGCACGTTGCTTGGCATAAGATGTTTCCATGCATAAGGATTGAAGTAGTCTTCTCGAGCTTGATTTTCCTTGTGAGCATAATCTTCATTCTTAGGATCAGTATCTAATTTATTTTGGGCCATGTGAAGAGCTTTAGCTGCATTTTCTACTTTATGATTGATTTCTCCAAATTCCACCCGATTCCAAACCTTGAGGGCAGCCTTAACTGCTCGAAGCTTTTGGCAGAGGATAAAGAGTGGCGTTCCTTTCACTTGAGATTGCCAAGCTTTCTCCACAGTAGGAAGGAAACTGTCATGCTACGCCCACATAGAAAAATATTTAAAAGGTTTTGGCCCTCCTACAATAGACTCTTCAGTGAAAATGGTGAGTTTTTTTTTGGTAAATCAACCAAGAGATTCAATTAATAATGAAGATGAATGTACAGAATAGGTGAAATCGGGTGATTACACCCGAAAACTAGTAAACTAAAAAAACGAGGAGATGACACCACAAGATGGTGACTAACTCCAACACCCTCTTAAGTAGTACATAGTCTAAGATTAAATCTCTTAAAAATAGCATTAGACCGACCAGACATAGCTCGGTTAGAAGGGTTGGCTTCCATACAAGACCGCGCATCATCAATAATAGCTAAAGTGAGTTGAATTGGAGATGGCTTTGAATCTTCAAAAATTCTTCTGCACCTTTCATTCCAGATCCACCAGATAGTGGCACGAAATATAATACGAGCAAATTCAGTACCAAGCCCATCTGATTTAAAACTCGCCCTCAAAGAAGAGACTTCCTCTAGAATTGTTTGGCGTGGCATTCTTGTAATGTTAAACCTGTGAAGAATTTCTTTCCAAATTTGGATGGAGTACACGCATCGACAAAAGATATGATCCTCACATTCTTCATCTTGATAGCAAAGAATGCATCGACTGGGCATAATCATACCACGTTTCCTTAGATTGTTCTGAGTTGGCAATTTGTGCATGATCGCTTTCCAAGTAGTTAGGGAGAAACGTTGAACCGTTGGTGATTTCTAGACCCAATCAGCCCAACCAACTTGTTGATGCTGTTCACGAACTCTATTCCAGGCGTCTTTGGTGCTAAAATTGCCATGTTTCCAGGTGATAGCATAAGGGAGAGTAAGAGGCGTGCTATTGATTTTTGGCCAGATTTCGAACATGTCAATAGAAGTAGGAAGAGGAAGTTGCCACTGACCATTGTGAATAAAAGAAGCACAAGTAATGTCTTTAGAAACACCAAGCTGCCACTGCCATGTTTCTAGGTGAAAATGGTGAGTTGAGCATGATCCGAGTGCAATTTATCCCCATAAGCTACATAACTGTCAGGAAACTATCCAGCCAATGTTGATTGATCAAAGCTCGATCAAGTCTGCATGCAATTCTTCTAGCGCCAACTGAACGATTACTCCATGACATGGTGCTTCCGATACACTTCAGGTCCAACAAAGAGGATTGATCAATACAGTCGTTAAAGTCCTTAAAAGAAGGAGTTAGCCTCCTGCCACCACTTTTTTCATCCGGGAATCTCACACTATTGTAATCACCAACAAGAATCCATGGCCCCGAAGTAATAGTAGAAATAGCTAAGATATCCTGCCAAAGCACTCTCCTTTCATGATTAAGATTTGACCCATACACAGCAGATAGATGAAAAAGTTGACCAGTTGAGTTATCCATGCATTGAAGATGAATAATCTGTGCTGTAACTTTCACACACTTTATTTGAATAGCAGTTTCATTCCATAAAACCCAAATTCGGCCTGCAGAGTGCTCACTATAATATGTATCGTGTTTAGATGAGGAGCAATACAAAGTCTTCTACTAACATCTTTTTCCATTTAAACTTTAGTTTCAAGGAGGACAATAATGTGCACATTTGAGCTGAGAATGGAGCGTTTCACACTCATTCTATTCACAACTTTATTGAGACCACGAACGTTCCATGATATGATCTTCATAATTAACTTAGAGATAAAGATCTGATTCTAGCTTGTAGCTTATCCATGGTATTGCTCACAGACGTACCTGACGTTGTTGCATGGGTATGCATGGTATCATAACGTGCAGGCGAGGTAGAGTTTGGCTGCCCATCGCCACCCTGTCCATCTTTTGCCAAATTTCCAAGTATGGATAGAGTAGCACCCGTATGAGTAGATTCAGCTTCAAATGCAATAGCCCATGAGGGCATATCGCCAGGATTTCTAAAGCTCTCAATACATCCATTTCAGGTGCACTAATTCTAGAACTGGTGAAATTATTTTTCTCACTGCTGTGTATGGTTCGAACATTATTTATGAAAGAAGTGACCTTTGAAAAAATTACAAACTCTTTCTCAAAGCATCTCTGAACCTTGGATTATTTTGGGTGACTTTAATACAATTAGACACCCGATGAGAAGAAGGGGGGAAGAACTGTCCCACCTTCACACATGGCAGATCTTAACCATTTTATGGATGCCGCTGCTCTTCTAGATCTTCCTCATGCTGGAAATTTTCTCTCATGGAGTAATATGAAGACTGGTACTCAAAGAATTTCTGCTCGTCTAGACCGGGTGTTGGTGAATTCTTCTTGGGTGAATTTGTATGAGAATGTTGTTGTCAATTATGAGGCTATGCTGGTTTCATATCACTCCCTTTTACTGGTCTCATTCAGTGATAAAACTCAGACAACAACATCTAAGCCTAGACCATTCAAATTCTTCAATATGTGGATTTCTCATCCTAACTTCACAACTCTGGTTCGTAATGCTTGGAATTCTAATGTGAATGGGTCTCTTCCTTTTCAACTCTGCAAGAAGCTTCGGTTAGTAAAGGATGCATTGAGAGATTGGAACAAAAGGGAATTTGGAGATGTTATCACTACCACTTCTACTGCCCGGGCAGCCTTAGTCAAAGTCCAGCAACAGCTTAGTGAAAACCCTTCTGACACTTCTCTTCATGAGAGAGAAAAGAGTTGCAAAATTGACTACTTTAAAGCTTTGAATATGGAAGAGATGTATGCTAAACAAAAATCTAAGCAGCAATGGTTAACTCTTGGTGATTCCAATACAAAGTTCTTCTATGCAGCCATCAAAGCCAAAAGAATTCATAACTCAATTAAGCACTGCAAATCTAATGATGGTACCATTCTTACTTCTGATGAAGATATAAGGGCCCACGCCCTATCCTTCTATGCTAGTCTACTGAACAAGCCCCATGTTAGCCATCAACCATCCTTAGAAGTCAGGACTACTCTTACTGTGGAAGATGTTGCTTTGCTTATGAAACCTTTTTCAATGGAGGATGTCCGCAATGTTGTCTTCAATTCTCCAAGAGACAATAGCCCTGGTCCGGATGGGTTCACTGCAGAGTTCTTTACTAGTTGTTGGGAGGTTGTGGGGGATCTTGTCTCCAAAGCTATTTTTTCTTTCTTTGTAGATGGGCAATGGGAAAACCAAATCAATTCTACTTTTATTGCTCTTGTCCCTAAAACAAAGAATGCAGAGTCTCTTGATCAATTTCATCCTATTTCCCTCTGCAACTTCATCTACAAAGTGATTACCAAGATGATGGCCGACCGCATGAAGTTAGTTCTGCCTTCTCTTATTAGCCAGCATCAAACGGCCTTCATTCCTGGGAGGAGAATCCAAAGCAACATTCTTCTGGCTAATGACTTAGCTAAGGATCTGCATTCTAGGCACAAAGGTACACGCATTTGTCTCAAAGCTGACCTATGCAAAGCTTTTGACTCCGTCTCTTGGGATTTTCTTTACTATATGATGAGGAAAATGCACTTTCCTAATACCTGGATCAGATGGATTAAACGTTGTATGGAAACTAGCAAATTTTCTGTTCTAGTTAATGGCAGCCCTGAAGGGTTCTTTAGAAGTTCAAATGGTCTTCGTCAAGGCGACCCTTTATCACCTTATCTATTTTCTATTGTTATAGAGGGGTTCACCTGTCTGATCAAAGCAGTTGTTCAGCAGAGGAAGATTAAAGTCCCAACCGCAGGCAATCTATCTATATCTCACTTTATTTTCGCTGATGACCTTATTATTTTTTTCAAGGATGATGTTGCATCAGCCAAAGTTATCAAGACTCTACTCCAACAATTCTACCATTATTATGGTCTTCAGCTCAACACTGCAAAGAGCAGACTTTACATGGGAGGAAAGGTGAAACACAGAAAAACAATTCATGACACTCTCAATATTCCTATTGGTCAGCTGCCTACTTCGTACTTGGGCTTGCCTTTAGTGAGTAGCTCTCTCAAAAGGATCCACTGTCAACCGATTATAGACAAGATTAAGCAACGGATTGAATCTTGGAGAACTAACTTTCTCTCCAGGGCCGGTAGACTGGAGCTCATTAAATCTATCCTATCTTCTTACTCTCAGTCTATTGGTCGGTTTCCTTCTTATTACCTTCTGCGGTCCTCAAGGAAATCGAGAGATTTTTATGCAAATTTTATTGGCAGGGGCATTCTACTCAGCATCCCTTTCACATGGTGAGTTGGCAGAACATTTGCAGGCCGAAAACTGAAGGTGGGCTGGGTATCCGTAGCTTGAATGATTGGAATTTGGCTTGTGCTACAATTAATCTGTGGGACATATTGCAAAATCAGAACTCTTTATGGATAAAATGGATTCACGAGAGATATCTTAAAAAGCATTCTATCTGGCTTATCCAGCAAAAGTCTTCTCACTCATCAGCTTTCAAAACAATCCTTAAGCAGCGAAGTTGGCTTCTCAACCACTTGACATACAAAGTTGGCGTTTTCAGCCAACTTAGTTTCTTTTACGATCCTTGGATCCAAGGAAAGAGCATTTATATGATGGTAGGTGATAAACTTCGCCAGCATATGGGGCTTAGTAGAGATATTACTTGTGCTTTGTTTATTCAAGATAATCAGTGGATTCTTCCGCCTCCAACTTCAACTGACATGTTCGATCTCTATCCATTGATTCAAAGTGTTCATGTGAACTAGAATGATGCTATTATCTGGAACCATGGTAGGTTTACTACGAAGGAAGCTTGGAACCAAATTAGGCAGCCTAATCAGAAGGTGGGCTGGGCGGATTGGGTCTGGAAAGGAATTTTTCTCTTACTACTTGGTAGGCGATTTTGCATTAAGCTCCCAACCAACAACAACTTGAGGAAGAAAGGTCTCCAGTTTCATAGTAGATGCATCCTTTGTTGCCTTTCTGAGGAAAGCGAGGACCATCTTTTCTTCCAATGCCCTTATTCTATAGCGGTCTGGGGAGATATTTGTTTTTGGTAAGTAATACTTGAAATAGATTGAAAGATTGGAATATACAAAGAGCACATGACCAAAACACTGGTGCATGTGCAAGACACTCCTTATGGAGGACAGGAGAGTGCACCCCACTTTCTTTTTTTTTTTGGTCGGTCAACCAAGAGAATGAATATATTAAAATAAAGATTCAATGTACAATAGAAGGGCTAGGGAATACCCCGGCCCTACAAAAAGGAGGGCAAGGGAACCAACTAAAAGAGCCCAATGTGACATCACAGGCTGATGCCTACATATGATTATTAGATCAGATATTGAATCTTTTACAGAGATAATGTGACCGACCAGAAAGAGGACTAGTGTGAGGAAAAGCTTCCACACAACTTCTAACATCTTGGATAATAGAGAGAGTTGTATGAATGGCTGAAGTGCATATATCTTCAGAAGTCCTTCTGCATCTCTCTCTCCAAATCCACCAAATAGTAGCCCGGAATAGGAGCCGAGCTAAGTTAGTTGCAACCCATCTTTGGAGAAGCTGAGCCTTAAAGAATGCACTTCTTGCTGAATAGATAAGCGGGGTGACCTGTGAATGTTCAGTCTTTGAAGAATATCTCCCCAGACCGCGATAGAATAAGGGCATTGGAAGAAAAGATGGTCCTTGCTTTCCTCAGAAAGGCAACAAAGGATGCATCTACTAGGAAACTGGAGACCTTCTTCCTCAAGTTGTTGATGGTTGGGAGCTTATGCAAAATTGCCTGCCAAGTAGTAAGAGAAAAACACCTTTCCAGACCCAATCCGCCCAGCCCACCTTCTGATTAGGCTGCCTAATTTGGTTCCAAGCTTCCTTCGTAGTAAACCTACCATGGTTCCAGATAATAGCATCATTCTGGTTCACATGAACACTTTGAATCAATGGATAGAGATCGAACATGTCAGTTGAAGTTGGAGGCGGAAGAATCCACTGATTATCTTGAATAAACAAAGCACAATAATATCTCTACTAAGCCCCATATGCTGGCGAAGTTATCACCTACCATCATATAAATGCTCTTTCCTTAGATCTAAGAATCGTAAAAGAAACTAAGTTGGCTGAAAACGCCAACTTTGTATGTCAAGTGGTTGAGAAGCCAACTTCGCTGCTTAAGGATTGTTTTGAAAGCTGATGAGTGAGAAGACTTTTGCTGGATAAGCCAGATAGAATGCTTTTTAAGATATCTCTCGTGAATCCATTTTTTGCATAAAGAGTTCTGATTTTGCAATATGTCCCACAGATTCTTTGTAGCACAAGCCAAATTCCAATCATTCAAGCTACGGATACCCAGCCCACCATCAGTTTTCGGCCTGCAAATGTTCTGCCAACTCACCATGTGAAAGTGATGCTGAGTAGAATGCCCCTGCCAGTAAAATTTGCATAAAAATCTCTCAATTTCCTTGAGGACTGCAGAAGGTAATAAGAAGGAAACTGACCAATAGACTGAGAGTAAGAAGATAGGACAGATTTAATGAGCTCCAGTCTACCGGCCCTGGAGAGAAAGTTAGTTCTCCAAGATTCAATCCGTTGCTTAATCTTGTCTATAATCGGTTGATAGTGGATCCTTTTGAGAGAGCTACTCACTAAAGGCAAGCCCAAGTACGAAGTAGGCAGCTGACCAATAGGAATATTGAGAGTGTCATGAATTGTTTTTCTGTGTTTTACCTTTCCTCCCATGTAAAGTCTACTCTTTGCAGTGTTGAGCCGAAGACCAGAATAATGGTAGAATTGTTGGAGGAGAGTCTTGATAACTTTGGCTGATGCAACATCATCCTTGAAAAAATAATAAGGTCATCAGCGAAAATAAAGTGAGATATAGATAGATTGCCTACGGTTGGGACTTTAATCTTCCTCTGCTGAACAACTGCTTTGATCAGACAGGTGAACCCCTCCATAACAATAGAAAATAGATAAGGTGATAAAGGGTCGCCTTGACGAAGACCATTTGAACTTCTAAAGAACCCTTCAGGGCTGCCATTAACGAGAACAGAAAATTTGCTAGTTTCCATACAACGTTTAATCCATCTGATCCAGGTATTAGGAAAGTGCATTTTCCTCATCATATAGTAAAGAAAATCCCA
Source organism: Colocasia esculenta (assembly GCA_014218235.1). Lineage (NCBI taxonomy): Eukaryota > Viridiplantae > Streptophyta > Magnoliopsida > Alismatales > Araceae > Colocasia > Colocasia esculenta. Next base: position 172,052,893 of record CM024753.1, read on the forward strand.
AGAGACGAAGTCAAAAGCTTTGCAGAGGTCAGCTTTGAGACAAATGCGTGTACCTTTGTGCCTAGAATGCAGATCCTTAGCTAAGTCATTAGCCAGAAGAATGTTGCTTTGGATTCTCCTCCCAGGAATGAAGGCCGTTTGATGCTGGCTAATAAGAGAAGGTAGAACTAACTTCATGCGGTCGGCCATCATCTTGGTAATCACTTTGTAGATGAAGTTACAGAGGGAAATGGGACGAAATTGATCAAGAGACTCTGCATTCTTTGTTTTAGGGACAAGAGCAATAAAAGTAGAATTGATTTGGTTTTCCCATTGCCCATCTACAAAGAAAGACAAAATAGCTTTGGAGACAAGATCCCCCACAACCTCCCAACAACTAGTAAAGAATTCTGCAGTGAACCCATCCGGACCAGGGCTCTTGTCTCTTGGAGAATTGAAGACAACATTGCGGACATCCTCCATAGAAAAAGGTTTCATAAGCAAAGCAACATCTTCCACAGTAAGAGTAGTCCTGACTTCTAAGGATGGTTGATGGCTAACATGGGGCTTGTTCAGTAGACTAGCATAGAAGGATAGGGCGTGGGCCCTAATATCTTCATCAGAAGTAAGAATGGTACCATCATTAGATTTGCAATGCTTAATTGAGTTATGAATTCTTCTGGCTTTGATGGCTGCATAGAAGAACATTGTATTGGAATCACCAAGAGTTAACGATTGCTGCTTAGATTTTTGTTTAGCATACATCTCTTCCATATTCAAAGCTTTAAAGTAGTCAATTCTGCAACTCTTTTCTCTCTCAAGAAGAGAAGTGTCAGAAGGGTTTTCACTAAGCTGTTGCTGAACTTTGACTAAGGCTGCCCGGGCAGTAGAAGTGGTAGTGATAACATCTCCAAATTCCCTTTTGTTCCAATCTCTCAATGCATCCTTTACTAACCGAAGCTTCTTGCAGAGTTGAAAAGGAAGAGACCCATTCACATTATAATTCCAAGCATTACGAACTAAAGTTGTGAAGTTAGGATCAGAAATCTACATATTGAAGAATTTGAATGGTCTAGGCTTAGATGTTGTTGTCTGAGTTTTATCACTGAATGAGACCAGTAAAAGGGAGTGATCTGAAACCAGCATAGCCTCATAATTGACAACAACATTCTCATACAAATTCACCCAAGAAGAATTCACCAACACCCGGTCTAGACGAGCAGAAATTCTTTGAGTACCAGTCTTCATATTACTCCACGAGAGAAAATTTCCAGCATGAGGAAGATCTAGAAGAGCAGAGACATCCACAAAATGGTTAAGATCTGCCATGTGTGAAGGCGGGACAGTTCTTCCCCCCTTCTTCTCATCCGGGTGTCTAATTGTATTAAAGTCACCCAAAATAATCCAAGGTTCAGAGATGCTTTGAGAAAGAGTTTGTAATTTTTTCAAAGGTCACTTCTTTCATAAATAATGTTCGAACCATACACAGCAGTGAGAATAATAATTTCACCAGTTCTAGAATTAGTGCACCTGACATGGATGTATTGAGAGCCTTCAGAGAGAAGGCAGATGTCAAATAGAATTGGATTCCAAAGAACCCATAAACGCCCCCTCCAGGAACTATTGTAATTGTGGATGGTTGGGCCAAATAGATTGCTTCACTTGTCATAATTCACTTGTCTGATCTTAGTTTCACATAGGACAACAATACTACACTTGGATCTCTGAAGCTCCTTATTCACAGCTAGCATTTTAGACTTGTTATTCATGCCCCTCATGTTCCAAGATAAAATTTGCATAGTTAATGCTTGGTAGAGAGAGACCTCTGCCGGGATTTAGCCCGGTCTAGCTTGTTAACTCTATCCACATCCTTAAGTTTGGAGATATCAAATCTAGAGTCTAAGGATGGGTAGCTCTGGGACATACCTTGAATGGCAGCGACTTCCTTGAGTTTACCGGGATGAGCATGCCCAGTTTTAGCACCTTGGTTAGCAGCAGAAATAACCTTTCCTATGGAAGCATTAGAAGATAGCTTGTATCAATCTTGCAATATTTGATTTCCATTAGTCACCGTGGGGCCAATCGGATTTACACTGAATTGGAGATTAGCTTCCATTTCCTTGCTAGCCACCATGATAATCGGATTTACACCAGCCATAGCAGTCTGCTCAGAGAAAGGAGATATGATTGTACACTCATCCACAGCAGTATCGTGTAAACCAGGGAAGGTGTCGATAGGCAGATCTTGAAAATGGGAAGTACCAGCTTCCTTCATGAAAGGATCTTGATGTAATATCAGAGCCATGCAAGAATTAGTACAAGCTGCTGGCCCAGCTGAAGAATGAGCCACCGTGGGGCCGATCGGATTTATGCTCTCAATAACATCGCCCTCATTAACAGAAGGAATAACTTGGATAGTCGCTGGGGAAGGAAAGTTACGTGCATGGGAAGTAACAGCTACCGTCGCTTCAAAATTGGCAGATAAATCAGACACCAAAGCCGGATTTATGCATGATAAATCTTCTGCAACCTTAGAAATAGTAGCAGAACGAATAGAAGATTCTAGAGCACGTGAGGATTCTGAATGAGATGGCACGCCCGCAGCAGATGCGTCTTTCTCGACTGAGTTCACATGTGAAGATTTTGCATGGGAACAAACTTGGATATTCTCTGAAGAAGGAGTGCTACGAACGAGGGAAACTCTAGCCACCGTTGCATCAAAAAAAGTAGGTGATGCTGGATTTATGCATGGATCTTCTGCTACCTTAGCAATAGTATCAGGAGGAAGAGAAGCAGAGATTTGGTTTGCTTGAACAGAAGCTGACATGTCCACGACAGAAGCTTTGGCTGCGTCTCTCTGTACTGAGTCAACTCTTGAACTTAGAAGAAATGAATTATTATACGAAGATCTAAAAGATAAGAATAAACAAATTAATAAACTTGAAAAACAAGCAAGCACAGACGAATTAAAAACTGAAATTAAGACTATAACAGAAGAAAATATACAGTTATCTAGCACATTAGAAAAAATCACAAATGGCAAAAATTCCTTAATATTAAAAGGTGCTAGAAGATCAGGTAGGAATAAACATGAATTAGGATATACACCTCCGGATAATGAAGAAACTATAGTCTATCCTAAAATATACCCGACTCCAAAATTTGTACCAGAACAAGACATAGAATATAAAGCAAATTTCAAATATATTGAAAAAGTAACTAAAACATCTTTTTTTTTGGTACGTAATAAAGAATTGCATTAACGAAATAATGTACAAACCTATGATCAAAATGATACATAGGCGAGGATTCCTAATGGAGAATAGGAGAGTGCACCCCACCTCAAAGAAGTGGAATGTTCTCACTCCACCACTCTCAACAATAGGAAAACCAAACTAAACAACCCATGACCACACAGGTTGTGGACTATGAGTTAGAAGGAAAAAAAGAATACAAAAGACGCACAAAGAAGTTAACATCTTTGGATAATGAAGTTCCTCACTATTCTATTCATCTTGCAAGAAGAGGGAGTCTTCTGAATATGGTATTCTGTGATGCTTCGAATATCCGAAAGAATGGAAAGGAGTACTTGCATGTGGCTGCACTTTTTGGAGTCAAAGATATGCGAGCATCTCTCTTTCCAGATCCACCAGATAGTTGCTCTAAATGCAGTGAAAGCCACCATCCTTCCAGTACCAAGATCACAGAAACTTCTGACCAAACTTTCACTTTCAGCGTGGATGGAATCTCTTGGTCTTCGATGGATGGACCTATGCAAGAGTTGTAACCAAATCCAGGAGCTATAAGAGCATTGGAAGAAGAGATGGTTGATATACTCATCATGCTGATTACAAAGAAGACATATAATATTAGAACCATGCAAGCCACGCTTCTAAAGAACATCAAAGGTTGGTAAACCATCTATCATGACTTGCCAGGTGAGAAGGGATTGCTTCTGATTAGTAGGACGCATCCAGACTATTTGGAACCAAGGGACTTTAGGATAGTTAACTCTCTTCAAGTCATAAATATGCTTGTTGCTAATGGCACCATTATTATGTTTCCAGACAATAGAATCTTCTCGGTCTGCATAAATGGTAATTTGTAGAATCCGTGGCCAGAGATCCATCATTTCGGAAGAGGTTGGAGTAGGAAGGCACCATCTCCCTTCTTGAATAAAGGAACTAACAGGAGTAGAAAGAGGCAGGCCAAGTAAAGTTCTAACATACTAACCTCCTAAAGAGTGAATGGAGTGCCCATCAATCCAAGGATCATCCCAAAGGTTGATATTTTCCCCAGTACCAATAGCATATGTCACATGAGGAAGTAACCAGTCCCTTACCTGAAGGATGCCTTTCCAAGCTTGGGAATGGTAAGGTTTAGATTGCACAGTCCAGATAGAAGTCTTTTGAGATATCTATCTTTCACCCTTTGATGCCAAAGCGTGTCTTGATTATAGAGGAGTCTCCAGAGTTGCATAGTAAAAACAGTAGAATTCCAGGTTTCAAGGCTCCGAAGCCCCAGACCACCCTCATCCTTTGGTCTACAAATACGGTCCCACTTCACAAGGTGAAAAGGTTTGTACTCACCAGAGGCATGCCAAAAGAAATTTCTTACTAATCTCTCCACATCACCAATCAAACCTTAGGTAAGAGGAAGGAGGCAGTCCAGTAGAGTGCATAAGAATTCAGCACAGATCTAATCAATTCAAGTCGACCTGCTCTAGAAAGCAGTCGCGATTTCCAAGAAGCAATATGCCGCCTGATTTTTTGAAGAATGGAATTGCAATGGGAGCTGGTCAGCCTCGTGGAGAACAATGGAAGACCTAGATAGATAGAAGGCAAGAACCCTTCTTGAACTCTTAAAGCATTAAGAAGAGGTCCCTTGTGCTGGACCTTAGCTCCTATAAAAGCTGAACTCTTAGAGACATTCAACTGAAGGCCAGAATAGGTGTAGAAATCATCAAGAATACCAGTTATGCATCGAGCTGTCGAGATATGAGGCTTCATAAAAAGAAGAAGGTCATCAGCAAAAACCAAATGAGATAGCTTGGTGTTACCATAGGTTGGAACATGCAATAGTCCATCCTTCATTTTCTTCTCAATCATCAAAGAAAGGCCTTCCATAGCAACACAAAAAAGATAAGGGGAAAGTGGATCTCCCTGCCGAATACCATTAGAGGAGTGAAAGAAGCCAACCGGACTCCCATTAAGCAACACAGAGTAAGATGCAGAACTAGTGAGACCATCAATCCACTGGATCCATTATTCAGGGAAGCCCATCTTCTGAAGAATTAGGAGAATAAACTTGCGATTCACGAAATCAAATGCTTTTCTCAGATCAACTTTCATGCATAATAAACTGCCACGGTGTTGGAATGGATGTCTCTAACAAGGTCATTGGCCAGAAGGATACTATCTTGGATCTTGCGCCCTTTAATGAAGGCAGACTGATTATTGCTAATGATTTGAGGCATAAGTATTTGCATACGATTAGCAATAAGCTTTGTGTAGATCTTATACAGGAAGTTGCACAGCGAAATGGGTCTAAACTGATCAAAGGAGGCTGCATTGTCACTTTTGGGAATAAGTGATATAAAAGTGTGATTTACCTGTCTGAGCCATCTACCTCCCTTGAAGAAATATGACCCCTGGATTAATGGGAAGAGTCTCTATATGCTGGCTGGAGATCGTATAAGACAACACCTTGGTATCAACAAAAATGCCACCTGTTCTCTTTTCATTACCAATGGTCACTGGTCTCATCCCCCTTCTACCTCTGTGGATATGTTTGATATCTGGCCTGTGATTCTTAACATTCCTCTTTTCAACTTCAATGATATCAGTTGGAAACATGGTACTTTTAATGCTAAGAATGCTTGGAATCTTCTGCGTGATCAGCAACAGAAAGTCGGCTGGGCTAGTTGGATCTGGAAAGGCCCTACAATTCAGAGATGTTCACTTACTAGTTGGCAAGCTGTCCTTCATAAGCTACCAACCATCAACAATCTCAAAAAATGTGGATTTCAGATCCCTAGTAGGTGCATCCTTTTTTTGGTCGGTCAACCAAAAATGAATAAATTAATTGAAAAGAGCAAAGTATGTTGGGTTGAATGCAAATTCATATCATTTCCCTCCTATTTTGATGATGACAAGAAGTGTTCTTAAAGCAATTTAATTGAAGCATGTCAAAAACATCATACCTGAAATTCATGTTCAAAAAGTATTTTTCAGATCACATTTATCATTTATAGTCATGATAAATCATTTAACTAATGATATATGTGTTTATTTTTCAGGAACAAACATTTTTATGCAAAAGTGTGTCGACACACCCATCAATGGTGTCGACACATCAACACAGATTCAAAGGAAATATGTGTAAAAATGTTGAGACTGTGTCGACACATGTCAAGAGTGTGTCGACACGAGTTGAAGTTTTTCAGGTTTCAGCCTACTCAGGTCGACACACTCTCAGAGCAGGTCGACACTAGACCCAGTTCCCAGAACAACCAATTTGAGGAATTGGGACAGCAGGTCGACACACTCAAGAGCAGGTCGACACGGGATCTCTTTCCAGAACAGCCTTTCTCATATCTGGGATAGTGTGTCGACACTACCACCAGGGCAGGTCGACACACTACAGAAACTTTCTATCCTAAAAGTTGATGGCTGCCACGTGTCCTCCTAGGGCGATCAGAATCTTCCTAGGGAAGCGTGCCCTTGTACCCCAAAAGGGTATCCTTGGAATCCTAAGGCTATAAAAGGTTCTTTTCGGCCATCCTTCAAAAAAGTGAAGGACCCAACTCTCTCAAAGCCTCCAAGAAGCTCCTGGCGGCCAGAAGAGCTCGTGTCTCCTTCCTCTGCACTCCAATTGCTTCTAGAAGACCAATTCCCACCAATTCAAGGTGTGGGAATTGGAATTTGAGTCCTGAAGATTCCTCTGAAGCATTCCAAGGAGGCAGATCCTGTAGAAGACTTTGTTGGTGAAGAATTCGAGGAAGATCCAACTTCTCAGATTGCAGAGCATCGTTTTGGACTTCAAGCTTCACATGCCTCTTCCCAATTCAAGCCTCTACAAGGGAGTACACTGAAGAACGAAGACTTTTAATACAATTTACCTTTTCTTCTGTTCTTCTGAGATATCTTTTGAGATTATGCAAGTGCTTCTGCATAATTCTCTTTAGAGTTCTCAAACTTCGACTAGATCTGTTGCTAGAGGATCTTAGTCTTTAGTTGGTGTCTAGCAAATTTCTGTGTGAGCATTGTGCTCAGGGTGTTGTGAGCCGTCGAGCTCAGCTTGAGTTGTTAAGCTCAAGGTTGGTTTGAGCAGTCTTGCTCTGTGTTTCTAGAGTAGTCTTTCTCTAGAGGTTGTGTGAGTTGTATGCTCTGAAGTATTGGAGTTGTCATACTCCTTTGGGTGTGTAGCCCAGTTGTGTTAGTGAAGCCTCACGGGTTGTGAGGGGTGGATGTAGGAATCACATGGGTGATTTCCGAACCACCTAAAAATCCTTGTGCATTTGTCTTCTGTGGTTTGACTGATTCATTCGCTAGATGCTTGCATAGGATCCGTATTTAATTCACTCAATCAACTTGCTTCACATCTAAATTTTTCAACTCACTCAAATCTAATCAGATCTGTAGTTTTTCACTGATAACTTTGCCTCTGATTCTAAATAGTTTTCAAATTGCTTAAGCTTCCGCAAAAGTGGCTAAGATCTATTCATCCCCCCCTTCTAGATCTTTTCCACACATTTACTTCGATCCTTCAATTGGTATCAGAGCGGGTTTACATCGATCTGATTTGAACTGAGCAGCTTTTGTTTCTGAGTATTGAGTGTTTGTTTGTTTGTTTGTTTGCTTGCTTGCTTAACTACTTCTCTGTGCATTTACTTAAGTGTCATGGATTCAAAGGGTTTCATAGCTGAGGGCCATTCCATAAATAGACCACCATTCTTTAATGGTTTGGACTATTCTTATTGGAAAAACAGAATGCAAGTATTTCTGAGGGCCCAGAACTATGAGATCTGGAAAGTAGTTGAGGTGGGTCCCTATGAGACCAGGGAGAAGAAGATACCTGGACAAGGGAACAGATAAGGAAAGCTACACTGAATTATAGTGCCATGAACATGATTCAGTGTGCTGTCCATCCCAAGGAGTATTCGAGAATCTCTATGTGCAAATCTGCCAAAGAGATGTGGGATAAACTCGAATTACTCTATGAGGGAACATCTCAGGTCAAGGAGACCAAGGCAAACATTTTAGTTTCAGAATATGAACTCTTTACGATGAAATCTAATGAATCTATTTCTGAAATGTTTGCCAGATTCATGGTGATTGTCAATGGACTCAAGGCTTTGGGTAAGGAGTATACTGATGCAGACTTGGTAAGAAAGATTTTACGTTCACTTTCTTCACTTTGGCATACCAAGGCCACTGTTATTGAAGATTCAAAAGATTTGTCCAAAATCTCTTTCGATGAATTGATTGGATCTTTAATGACATATGAAATAAACTTAAAAAGAAATGAAGAACACATCATTAAAACCAAGCCTTTAGCACTCAAAGCTTCTTCAAGCAATAAAGATAAAAATCAAGATAAAACAAGTTCTGAAGAATCTGAGTCGAATGAGGATGAAATTGCCCTCATGACCAGACAATTCAGAAAATTTTTGAAATATAGGAAAGGGAAAATGACTGGGAAAAAGAGATTTCCCTCAGGTAAGAAGAATATTTCCTCTTTCAATTTCAATAAGAATAATAAACCTGATGAGAATGTTATCTGTTACAGGTGCAACAAGCCAGGACACATGAAGGAGAGTGTCCTGAGAACAAAAAAGAAAAGCACAAGAGATTCTAGAAATATAAGAAGCCAAAGGCCATGATAGCCACTTGGTCTGATGAAGACACAAGTGAGGAAGAAGAAGAGAAGAAGTCCTCAAGCTCAGAGAGTGAGGAAGTTTGGTTCATGGCCAACAGCTCAGATGGCAAGGTAAGTACTTCTTTTGAAGACTATTCCATTGAAGATTGGCAGGATGTGTATGCAGAACTGGTTGAAAAATATTTTGAAATGAGAAAAGAAAACAAACACATCAAAAAGAAAATTGAAAATCTTTACCATAACCAATCCTCAAACAAAAGAATAACTGAACTGGAATCTGAAGTAACAGAAATGCTTGAAGAAAAGGAAAATCTCCTAAACCTAATTGATGAACTAAAACTTGCCTCTCAAAAGGCCTCCCAAGAATTCAGAAACTTAAATGAAAAGCTGGAAATTGAAAAACAAGAAAAACAACAGAAAATCGAAGAAATTGAAGCTCTTAAAAACCAGCTAAAGGAAAGGGAGGAGGTTATCCAAACCTTCACAAAAGGCCAAGATAACCAAGAGGCATTGCTAGGATCCAACATGACAACCACATCTCATGGATTAGGATTCAACAAGAAGAAACCCCAAAAAGACAAATCTGGTGAGAAAAAGGGAAAAGCACCACTAATTAATTTTGTCAAGGGTCCTAATCTGGAAAACACTGAAATTCAACAAACACCAAACAAAATCCTAAACAAAACTCAAAACAAATCAAAAACCCAAAAACAAAAGAAGACTATCAGGTCGACACAGTCCCCTGACAGGTCGACACCCGTCCACAAGAAGAAGACTTCTGTGGCAGTTGTGTCGACACCAGTACAGGAGAGGTCGACCTGCTCAACACCAAAAATCACAAACAACTCAACCAAAAATTCAAATAAAAATCTAAAAAATAAGAAAAAGGGAAAAGAAATAATCCATGAAAAACCTTGGACCTCCAAGACAACACTTCAAGAAAGTTGGACTAATCCTTGGAACCAATGGTATGAAAATCCCTGTTGGTATTATCCTCAATACCCTTATCCAAATTTCTTGATGTACCAACACAATCCATGGATTCCACCTCCTCCTCTGAACCCAAATTTTCAAATGAAAAACTCCCCTCCAACCAAAAACAAAGATCTTGGTGCTTTCATTCCTAAAAGAAAGAACAAACAGAAAAAGGCTGAAAACACCATAGTAACAAAACAAAAATCTAAAACAAATCAAATTTGGGTGAGAAAGGATTTGATGTCTTCGCTAAATCATTCTGATGGTCCCAACTCTGTTTGGGTACCAAAATCTTCTCTCCACTGATCTTGTTGCAGGGAGGTCGTGCACCCAACACAAATGTATGGTTTCTTGACAGTGGGTGTTCACGACATATGACTGGAGATAGAGCCAAATTTTCCTGTCTAATTGAAAAGGAGGGAGGGTCAGTCACCTTTGGAGGTAAAAATAAAGGAAAGATCATTGGATCTAGAAAGGTTGGTCAAACTTCTTCAAACTCAGTAGATAATGTTTTGTTAGTTGATGGACTTGATTATAATTTGCTTAGTATCAGCCAACTATGTGACAAAAGTCACAAAGTTGTGTTTGAATCTGACTTTTGCAAGATAATTGATTCATCAACTGATAAAATCAAATTCTGTGGAAAAAGAGAAAACAATGTCTACATGATCAACCTTAATAAAAACTTTTCTGAAAATCTTTGTTTTGTTGCAAATAAAGATGAAATTGCATGGACTTGGCACAAAAGACTTGGCCATGCAAGTTTCAGAACAATGGATAAGTTATTAAAATTGAATTTGGTTAAAGGTCTTCCTGAATCACTCTCTAAAGTTGAAAATCAACTTTGTGGGATCTGTGCTAAAGGAAAACAAACAAGAAAATCTTTTAAAACCTTCAATGAGGTACTTACTTCTAGGCCACTAGAACTTCTTCACATGGACCTTTTTGGGCCAACAAGAGTTCTAAGCTTAAGTGGCAAGAGATATGGATTTATAATCATTGATGATTTTACTAGATTTACTTGGGTTATTTTTCTATCCCACAAAAGTGATACTTGCCTTGAATTCAGGAATTTCTATACCACTATCTTAACAACTTATCCATATAAAATCAAAAACATTTTAACTGATCATGGGGGCGAATTTGATAACACATCCTTTTCTGATTTTTGTGCTGAATTTCAAATATTCCACAAGTTTTCTTCACCAAGAACTCCAGAACAAAATGGAGTTGTGGAAAGAAAGAACAGAACTCTTGTGGAAATGGCTAGAACCATGCTTCTTGAGAGTAACTTGCCCAAATCCTTCTGGGCTGAAGCTGTGAACACAGCAAACCACATACTCAATAGAGCATTGGTCAGACCAAAAATCAAGAAAACCCCCTATGAATTATTGAAAAACAAAAAGCCAACTGTTTCCTATTTTAAAGTCTTTGGGTGCAAATGCTATGTACACAATAATAACAAAGAAAACCTTGACAAGTTTGATGCTAAGAGTCAGGAAGCTATCTTTCTTGGCTATTCTGAAGTGTCAAGGGCCTTCAAAGTGTACATAATGAAAACCAAATCTGTTGAAGAATCTCCACATGTAATTTTTGATGAAAATTCCTTTTCCACTAATGATTCTAAATCTTGCAGGGAAAAACAAGACAATGAAGAGGATGACCTCATTGTGGATTCTTCACCAACCATTGAGGAGATTAACAACATTGAAGAAAACCTGAACAACAACTCACCATCTCCAAATGGTTCAGGTAATATTGCTCCAGAAGTGGGCACTTCTCAACAGGTAATTTCTGAACCTCGTTTTCTAAGAGATCACCCATTAGACAGTGTAGTTGGCAATCTAAATGATAGAGTTAGGACCAGATCATCCTTTTTGCAAAACATTGAAGAAGACTCACTAGCTCTAATTTCCCAAATTGAACCCAAGTCAATTGATGAAGCCTTATCCAGTTCTAATTGGATTAATGCTATGCATGATGAACTTCATCAATTTGAAAGAAATCAAGTATGGGAATTAGTGCCTAGACCTAGTGATCAAACAGTGATTGGCACTAGATGGGTTTTCAGAAATAAATTGAATGAAGCTGGTCAAGTAATAAGAAACAAAGCTAGGCTAGTTGCAAAGGGTTATAACTAAGAATTTGGAATTGACTTTGAAGAATCTTATGCCCCTGTAGCTAGACTAGAAGCTGTGAGAATTTTCCTTGCTTTTGCATCCTCCATGAAATTCAAAGTCTTTCAAATGGATGTCAAAAGTGCATTTCTAAATGGATTTATAAAGAAAAATGTGTTTGTTGAACAACCTCCTGGATTTGATAATGAAAAATATTCTAACCATGTTTTCAAGCTTAATAAGGCACTCTATGGTCTTAAACAAGCTCCAAGAGCTTGGTATGATCGTTTGAGTTCCTTTTTACTTGAAAAAGGATATTCTAGAGGTAATGTTGATCAAACATTGTTCACAAAATCAAATAATTGTGGTCCAAATTTATGTTGATGACATAATTTTTGGCTCCACCAATAAAGGTCTTTGCACTGAATTTTCAAATCAAATGAAGAATGAATTTGAAATGAGCTTGATGGGAGATTTAACATTCTTTTTGGGATTGCAGGTTAACCAAACGAATGAAGGAATCTTTATCAGTCAAACCAAATATGTCAAGGAGCTATTGAAAATGTTTGACTATCAGAACCTTAAACATTCAAGCACACCCATTGCAATAAATGCTAAGCTAGAAGAAGACCCATCTGGTAAGTCAATAGATCCAAAGACCTACAGAGGTATGATTGGCTCTCTGCTCTACCTTACTACTTCTAGACCTGACATTCAGTTTTGTGTGTGCTTATGTGCAAGATTCCAATCTAATCCTAAAGAAAGTCATATGATTGCTGTGAAAAGAATTTTTAAATATCTTGTTGGGACATGTGACTTAGGAATTTGGTATCCTGCTGGTTGCAAGTTAGAATTGTTTGCCTACTGTGATGCTGATTATGCTGGGTGTAAGTTAGATAGAAAATGCACAAGTGGCTTGTGTGTATTTCTAGGTGGGTGCTTTATTTCTTGGGCTTCTAAGAAACAACATTCAGTTGCTGTGTCAACAACAGAGGCTGAGTATGTTGCAGCAGGTAGATGTGGAACTCAGATTCTCTGGGTAAAACATCAACTTCTTGATTATAACCAAGATTTAGGGTGTGTACCCATCCTATGTGATAACACAAGTGCAATCAACCTTTCTAAAAACCCAATTCAGCACTCCAGAACAAAACACATTGAAATTAGACATCATTTCTTGAGAGATGAGGTTGCAAAGAAATCTTTTGAACTCCATTTTATTAAAACTAAAAAACAAATTGCAGACATATTCACCAAACCCCTTCCTGAAAACAGATTTTTATCATTAAGGAGAGAACTTGGTCTTTGTAAATGTCCACCTTCTTGATCTCTCTTAAGGTTTGGGTTGAGTGCTATGCATTGTCTAAGGGGGAGTTCTTTGCATTTCATAACTCCTTGCTTCCTCAAGCTACATTGCTAATATCTCTCTCATTTTCAATTCCATTTCCCTTTTTACAATAAATTCCTCACTTCTGATTGTGTTGAAACTTCTTGGTATATCAAATAGTGACTTGGAGAAGGACAGGTTATGCTTGTCTGGACACTTTCACTATGCGTGAGAACATATCTCCGCCAAGTACTAAGAAGTCAATGTGCACTAATTGAGGGGGAGCTTTTATTGTTCAAAGAGAATTTCTTTTCTGATTTCAAAACTTGCACAGTTTTAACTTCCATTTCTTTTTGATAATGAATTCTTCAACTTTTATTGTATTGAAATCTCTTGGTATATCAAATGGTGACTTGGAGAAGGACAAGTTATGCTTGTCTGGACACTTTCACTATGCGAGAGTATGTGTCTCCGCCAAGTACCAAGAAATGGATATACAATTGTTGAGGGGGAGTCTTTGTTGTCCAAGAAGAAAATTTCTTTCTGATTTCAAAACTGAATATCCTTATTTTGATGACAAATGGTTGAAATCATCATCTCAGGGGGAGTTAGAAAATTCACAAGTCATCTTTTTGTAAATTTCAAAACCCTTCTTGCATTTCATCAATTCCTTGCATGATGTCCTCATTCTAAAGTCTAGAATCACAAAATGAACCTTGAGTGATATATTATATATTTTTTTCACCTTACAACTATGTCTCTCAATCCACAGAAATTCAGATCTCTTCCTAAACTAAATGAAAATTTGTGTCTTGAACTTAAAACATTTCCTTGTTTGCAACTGATGACTGGATGTATTTGAATTCTATCTCACAAACTCTCCAAAATATTGTAAAATCCAACAGAGCAATGGCATTTGTGCTGAGAAACTGCACACCTTCACAATGAATGAAGTGCTATGTATGTCATGAGGCATTATTGCTAACTCTGTTCAAAGGGGATCCAAATTCAAAATAACTTCAAATTTAAGCAATTATGTGCTATGCTTTTTGATGATGACTGAGTAACTGGAAATATTGGCGTCTACAAAACGTATATTTTCATGTCGAAAGGTCATCATTTACCCCTTTGAGACTTGACAATGACTAAATCTTAAGTATCCAGGGACTATGGTGTGTAAAAAGCACTAGTACTTGAGTGAAAGAGATTTATATCATTTGATAGTTTGTTAAAAGAACAAAAATATGAAAATTATTGGAGATTTGTTTAGAAAGAATCATCTTCCTCCTTCATCAAGTTGTTATTTAAGTTTGTGTTTTACTTTCAACACAACTGTATTTAGTCTAGATGATATCTTTAATTCTTGAGAATTGAGAAACATGGTAGCTTTTGGTTGATTGTTAGATACATTATATCCCTCAATTTATCATTTTGTTGATTCAAGTCTTGGAATGCTAATATCCTGTTGGAAATTGTGTGAAACACTTGAACTGTGATGAATTTTTGCAAAATACAACAAATGAATTTTGAGGCCTCTTAAAAATCCTTGAAATGATAATTCCTCTCATTATTTATCATTATAAAGATGTCCCCAAATTTCTCAAAAATTTCCTCTCAAAACTTCAAATTTATTTCAAGGCTGTGTCGACACAATTCTCTCTCGTGTCGACACACAACCCCAGTCAGGTCGACACACCCTTCCTCATGTGTCGACACTGCCTTCTTGCCAGACCCTTTTCAAACCTTTCGGGTTCACCTTAAACCCTTGTTGTTCCTGCGGGGCAGTGTACCACTGCATCCCTTTTTGGGCATCAGATCGACCCGACGGCCCCATTTCCACTCCTTTCCAGCAAGAATTCCTCCAAATTCTCTCTAAATCGCATCAATCCTTCATCACCTCTCATTCTTCCATTTCCTCTCCAAATTCCACTCCTCTTGCACCATGGTCCGCAAGCTGGGTCCCCGCCGTGGCGCAATGTAGTACCCTAGAATTTCTTTAAATGTATTCTGTTCATTGTGTGTTTATTTCTGCATAAATTGATTTCTGTTCTGTGTAGAACTAGGCGTCAAGATCATTGGACGTTAAAGCTTGTAAGCGGCAACATCGCATGCCGTTTATAGGATGTTAACGACGATAGGAATTGACGTTAATATTTTCTGAATTATTTTAATTATGGGCAAGAATATAAACGACATCAACGATGGACGTTTATATCTGGGATAAACGACAACCTATATTGACGTTAAGTCGACTTGCCTGTTTTTGAGCTTTCCGTTCCGGATCAAGGAAAACGGCCGTTTCGGGAAGGCTTTAATGAGCTGATCCGAGGCGGTTAGATCCGAGGGTCAGGGTTGGATTTGGCTTTTGCTTGAGAGGTCTTTATAAGACCAGATCTCGTAGGAAGAAAGAGGGTTTTTGCCTTGGTTCTGGAAGAGAGAAAGAGGGCCGAGGAAGGGATTTGCAGAGCGATCTGGTGCTTGTTCGTGCGGATTGAAGGCATCTTCACCGAGGAGAATCATAGGACTACGTGCCCAAAAGCTCATCCAGGCGGAGGAACTTCATCGGAGGAGGTTTCGGACTGCTTGAAGACGGAGGAAAGAACTGTCTCCCTAGCGAGACGGGCGTCTTCGAGCTCGGATTCGACACTCCATTAGGAGGGATTGAGGCAAGTTACATGGGGGATTTAGTTTAGGATATGATATACTAAGTAATTAACATTTTTCCGTATTTTTTTTTAAAGCATGTAAACAACCTACGGGAAGGGTTAGAAACGTTGTCATTTCATGCAGGTATCTGTGTTTTTGTGTCTTAGAACTCGACGTCAAGGGTATTGCCGCCTATATTATGTAAACGGCAATATCGACTGCCGTCTAGTCCATCCCGAAATATATATGTATTTTCTATCTTTTTATATGTAAACGGCGCTATGTGCCGCCGTCGGTCTGTGTTAACGGCGCTATGTGCCGCCGCCTATAAATACTTAACGACAACGTATATGGACGTCGATTATAGTAAACGTCTTACCATTGACGTCAAGTTTACCAGAATTGTATATTTCCAGAAATCCGAGTGAATGGGTTTTAAATGCATAAATTATGAATGTATGCGTTTCAGCCATGTAAAATTAGAGTATGATAATGTTATGGACTGTCTATTTCTGTAATGTGTAGGTTCTATATATCTATATATAAATGAATTGATGAACATGCATAGTTACATGACAATAATGAAGGTTTAAATTGTATAAGATAAGTGCAATGATGTAAAAGAAAGCATGTTAATTGATGTTTAGATTACTGCAATAAATATGATGTGTCTGTTTCATGTAAAAATTGTGAGCTTTTCTCAATATTAAACCATGTTAGTTAGTTGATTTAATAGAGTTAATTTCATGAAAAATAGTTGCAGAAATCAGAAAATTATGAAATTTGGCATGTGTATTGTGATTACTGATTTCGAATTTTTGTTAAAATTTCAGAATTTTCAGACATTTGTACGTTCTGTTATAAATTTCTGAACCATATATTACACATAGAATTGAATAAAAATGAATGAAAATGCAAGAATGAAAATTTGTATCATGATAGAAATCTGTTGTACAGTAAATAGGACTTCAGAACTGAAAGTGTTGTACTTCGAAATATTGCATTGACTCATGTTAATTAGTATGAAATGAAATGTCACTATCTATTATATATGTTAGTGTATGCATTATAACAATGATGCCAATAAGACATTGCTATCTTAGAGATTCCTACAAGGAACTACACCGTAGATGCCCCTATGGTAATGGTTCACCTGCATGAAAAGAAATGAATCCGTGGGCAACGGATTGAAATCCTGGAGGTAGACTTGTTCTACTGGTCAAGGTGGGAAGGACTTTCCCCGGTTTTGCACAAATACCATGACTTCATCACCGCATTGCCTAGGTGATAAGTGAATGATAAATGACTACTGATCTCTAATTTAGTGTGGGCTATGTCTTGGCAACTATATGAAAATGACTACAAGTTACATGTCTATTTGTTCTACATGCTACAAGTTACATGTCTATTTGTTCTACATGCTACATACTACATGTTATATGCTCACATTCCTACATGTGAACTTGTTCAAAGAAATTCATGTTACATGTTGATGTTTAATATTACTACATGAAAATTATTATGTAAAAGAACAGATTCCATGAATAAGTAATTCCATGCTACATGAGAAACAGTTTTATTTCCTTAATAGTTAGTATCACTATGAAATGAATGATTGTCGATGGACATAGAACTATAGTAAGAAAAGTATATGATATCAATGAATGAAATTCTAATGTACTACCATGTTTTAAAATTTATATACTGTTAATATCTTGAACTGTCTTCCATGTGATTTGCTGGGTCTTGTAGACTCATACTTGCTTAACATTTCAGGAGAGCCACAGGATACGAAGGAGTTAGTGCAGACTGACTCAGAGCGGGAGGACGTGGAGACTTAGATGATATAGAGAGTTTTGAGTGAAAATTGTATGTGAGAATCTTATGTAATTTCCTTTATGCATCTGATCATTGAATTGTAATAGACTTTGGACTATTGTTATCTTTTATGCATTAGATTTGCTTTTGAATAAAATGCTGATTGCAAGTGTTTAATTCCATGGTCTGTTAATTATCATTGGAATTTAATAGTTATTTGTGTATATTTCAACCTGTATTGAAATTGTTGGATTCGTTCCACTGTAATACCTCTACTAGATCCAATGTGAGTTGGTGTAACTGTACTGGGTCTAAGAGGGGCGTTACAGAGATTGGTATCAGAGCGATCCAGGTTGAACATGTACATAAATAGAATATCAGTATTGTATTCATATTTCAAGTCTGCATAAAGAATTAGTCCAAGTCATGTAGAATGATAGGTTATTAAATAGGATGTTTATTTTGCAGACTATGGCGACTCGTGGACGTAGAGGAGCTGGCCCGGCTCGAGGTGATGAGTCAGCGGGTGATCAGCAGGCTCAGTACCAGACTGGTGTACCTTTGCCACCCCCACCACCACCTGTAGACTATGGAGCATTGATGCAAGGATTAGTGCATGCGATGCAGACTCAGGCTCAGACTACAGCGGCATTGCAGGCGCAGGTTCAGGTCAGTAGCTGCAAGAATTATTCAAGGTGTTAACTGAAAGAGTTGTCATCTGAGAGATGTTTTGGATTGTAGGCTCGAGCACCTGCTCAGGATGCAGTTTTTGGAGGAGTGCCTATGATGGAAAGATTTCGGAGGATGACCCCGCCTTTCTTTAAGGGGGAGAGTGATCCCATTCTTGCAGAGAGTTGGCTTAGAGAGACGGAGAAGATCTTTCGTGCCCTTCGTTGTGCGGAAGAGGAGAGAGTGTCCTTAGCTACTTATATGCTATAGGTAAAGATAGATTTTAAGGAGTTTATGGGTATTGGTTGGAATATATCTTAGATGTACTTACCTTCTTTTCAGGAGCGTGCCGATGTGTGGTGGTCCTCTGTACTACGCACACAGTTTGAGGATGGTGCTATGGAGGTCGCATGGACTGAATTCGTCCGTTTGTTCAAGGCGAAGTATATTCCAGAGCACGTGCAAGACCGCATGGAGCAGGAGTTTTTGACATTGACCCAGGGGTCAATGAGTGTACTTGAGTATGAGGCAAGATTTGCGGAGCTGGCCAAGTATGCGCCTCACATTGTGGCAGATGAGCGGAGGAAGGTAAAAAAATTTATCATGGGGTTGAAGCCGTCCCTGAGGACGAGGCTAGTGGCATTAGGACATAGTTCCATGGAGGAAGCCTTGTCAGCAGCTTGCATGCAGGAGGCGGAGATGGAAGTTTACCTTGAAGAGAAGAGAGCTTCTTTGAAAAGGCCAGCATCAGCTTTCCAGCGGTAGGATAACAAGAAGAAGACCCCAGTTTTTCAGCAGAGAGCAGTGGTTCCAGCGAGAGCAGCGGCACCGACTCCAGGCGGAGGTATGATTGCAGAGAAGCCAGTGTGTACCCAGTGCGGGAAGCGTCATGGAGGCGAGGTGTGTTGGGTGACTACTGGGAGATGCTTGAAATGTGGTGACAAGAACCACAAGATCAGAGATTGTCCGAAGATGGCGCAGCAGACTGCAGCGGCAGCAGCACCAGCAGCAGCGAGACCGGCACCGAGAGCAGCAGGGAAACCGAGGGCTCCGGCTCGAGTGTTTGCCTTGGCTAGAGACGAGGCAGAGTTGGCAGAGCACGTCACTGAAGGTACAATTCTAATTATGGGAATGCATGCTAGAGTCTTATTTGATACCGGTGCTACGCATAGTTTTGTTTCCGAGAGATTTGCCAAGGTCTTGACTAAGGAGAATGGTCTAGTTCCGGAATAGTTGGAGGTTCCCTTGTCTGTTCATACTCCAGCAGGAACTATCTTGACCGAGCAGTGTTTTTCGTCGATTTCTGTGTGCATTGAGGAGCAAGTTTTGCCTGGTAGATTCTATTTGCTGAAGATGAAGGATTATGATGCTATCTTGGGGTTTGATTGGCTCGAGGAGCATTATGCTCTGATGGATTGTCGGCGGAAGCTCATTGTTTTTCGGATTCCGAGAAAGGAGGAGTTTGTTCACCCTTTACCCAAGATCATGTCGGGTAAGTTTGTGATTTCGGCTTTGAAGGCATCTCGGATGTTGAGCAAGGGTTGTTCGGGTTTTCTGGCTAGTGTGGTTGTGACCGAGGATTCGAAGAAGGCTCTTTCTGTCGAGAATATTGAGGTGGTTAAAGATTTCAGCGATGTCTTTCCTGAAGATTTGTTGGGTTTGCCACCTGCAAGGGAGTTAGAGTTTGGCATTGAGCTCGTACCTGGCACAGCACCTATTTCCATTGCACCTTATCGCATGGCACCAGCAGAATTGGCAGAATTGAGGAAGCAGCTGCAGGAATTACTTGATAAGGGCTTCATCAGGCTGAGCATTTCGCCTTGGGGAGCACCTGTTCTTTTTGTGAAGAAGAAGGATGGATCGATGAGGTTGTGCATAGATTACCGTAAGCTTAACCAGGTAACTGTTAAAAACAAGTACCCTTTACCTCGTATTGATGACTTGTTTGATCAGTTGAGAGGAGCTTCTGTATTCTCTAAGATTGATCTGCGTTCTGGCTATCATCAACTCCGAATTAAGCCGGAAGATTCTGCTAAGACGGCTTTTAGGACAAGATATGGCCATTATGAGTTCCTTGTCTTATCCTTTGGTTTGACAAATGCTCCAGCAGTTTTCATGGATTTGATGAATAGAGTTTTTCGGCAGTATCTGGATTCTTTTGTGGTAGTCTTCATTGATGATGTGTTGATTTATTCGCCCGATGAAGAGTCTCATAGAGAGCATCTGAAGATCGTGTTGAGTGTCCTGAGGGAGCATAAGTTGTATGCTAAATTCAGCAAGTGCAACTTCTGGATGAAAGAAGTCCATTTCTTGGGTCATGTTATATCTGGAGAAGGCATGTCTGTAGATCCAGCTAAGGTGCAAGCTGTTCTTGATTGGGAAACACCGAGATCTTCGGCTGACATCAGGAGTTTTCTCGGTTTGGCTGGCTACTATAGGAGATTCATCGAAGGATTTTCATCTATTGCGGCGACTTTGACGAGGTTGACAAGGAAAGGAGTCAAGTTTGAGTGGTCAGAGGCTTGTGAAAGGGCGTTCCAGGAATTAAAGGCTCGTTTGACCTCAGCGCCAGTGCTTGTTTTTCCCAATGATGTAGATTCTTTCTCTATCTACACAGATGCTTCGAAGATTGGGCTTGGTTGTGTTCTGATGCAGGATGGTCGAGTTGTGGCGTATACTTCTAGGCAACTTAAGGAGCATGAGCGCAACTACCCGACGCATGACTTGGAGTTAGCAGCTGTGGTCTATGCTTTGAAAATCTGGAGGCACTATCTATATGGAGTTAGATTTGAGCTCTTCTCAGACCACAAGTGTCTCAAATACCTGTTCTCGCAGAAGGAGTTGAATCTGAGGCAGCGGAGGTGGATAGTGTTGCCCAGCTAGCTAGCCCAGAGGGGGGGGGGTGAATGGGTTAATAAAACTTCGATCTTTGATTAAAACCTGTTTACTGAAAAGATTGCACACTTTAATAACAAGGTTAGAGTTAGAACAAACAAGATAACAATCACACAAAACACATCCACAAGACACAAGGATTTTATCCTGGTTCGGAACTCCTCTCCACAGGAGACCTACGTCCAGTCCCTGAGCAATACCTCAGGATTTTACTATCAAGGGTACAATCCCCCTTAAGGATCCTTACACCCAGCCTCAACTGGTCTTCCTTCAGCCTGAAGGGAACAACAACCACCCTGGATACCACCAGGTCTTCCTTCGTCCAGAAGGGAACAACAACCACCCTAGATACCACCAGGTCTTCCTTCGTCCAGAAGGGAACACAAACTAATCAGAAAAAGGTTGTGAAAACAGGCTTCAGATTCTAGCTTGACCAGCTACAACCTGAAGCTCCTAAGCCCCCGAGAGAGAAAGAGATTTAACAAGGTTTTTCTCTCCAAGGACCACACAGGCTCTTACAAATGAGAGGATTCCTTTTGAGCACAGAGAGCTAAGAGCTTAGAACCAGGTTTGGAGTGGAGGCTTCGCTCTTCTTCAAGGTTCTAAAGATTGTGAGAGATGGATTTCCTTCTTCTTCTGAAATCAAGCGATGTTACGCCCTCTATCTTTTTCTTTTCGTCTTGAGTCTTCTATTTAAACTGCTGATTCAAATTCGAACGTTGAAGTGTCCGTTGTCTCTTATCCTTGTGTACGTTAGACTGGTTACTGAGGAAGCTTCTGATCGTCAGTCTTTTATCCTGGTGTACACGCCAAAGAGATGTCATAGAACTTTGTATCTTGTGTCCAACGTTG
>CM024753.1:172075150-172275150 GCA_014218235.1 Colocasia esculenta
GTCATGGATTCTACAGTTGGTCCTATCATTTTTAAAAGATTTTCTAGAGTTATGGGTAGGAATACTGTTCAGCAGGGAGTTCCTCTTGCCTTTCACAGATTCTTATTCAGGGAGTATCATAGGGGCTTCATCAAGTCTGATGTGCTTGCTCACCTCCGGTCTGAGTGTGAAAGACACTCTCCTTCTGAATGGGAGCGCCACTATCACAACTCTGCTCAGCAGCTGGAAAACCTGAACAGTTCCTTGTTTACTTCCGGACAGCCCTCGCTTTTTGCTGAGGAATTCCTAGATCTCAACTCAATCAATCTTGTTTAAGAACCTTTTGCCATTTGGGTTGAGAGGTACAAAGTTTTTGTCTCCTTGAAGAAGGATCTGCAGCAGCAGAAGCTTTTCTATTTGATATCCATTGATCAATTTCTACAGCATGCTAGTTTTGGAACCTCCAGCTCCTATCGAATCTCTCTTGGGAAAGAGGAGTATGCCAACTTCATTGAAGCTCAGAGGCAGCTCCACATCCAGAGGATGATTCCAGACATGGGGCCTTCCTACACTATGTCTTGGGGTGCATTTAAGAACTTTTTTGAAGAGCAGAAACTCCAGGCTTGGCCGATCATTACTCGCCACGCCTCTCTCTTGTCACATGCCTTCTACATCTCTGTTCCCCCTCAGTAATCAAATATAGTGTTGTTGGCTCTCATTTATCTTTCTTCTCTTCTTTCTTTGTCTCTTTACATCTCTTTTTGCTTAATGACAAAAAGGGGGAGAAAATATTCTGAAATACATTTCCTAAATTTATCCAGCAAATTTATTTCAATTGATTTCAGAAATTTATATTTTTATGTTTTGTCATCACCAAAAAAGTGGAGATTGATGATCAGTCCATCCCAATATAATTTTATTTATTATATTATATGCAAATTTTTGTTATTAATAAAACCTTAATAAATATTTTCTAACAACCTTTTGTGAAGTTCATCCACAGGAAATAAGTCAAGCAAAATCTGTAAGTAATCCTCACTCACTATTACTTGAAGTTCAAAGCATGTATTCATTCTAAGCACACATTGATTTCCTTAATAAAACATCGGTTTCACAAGTGAAATAATGATTCGGTCGCTTTATCGATTTCATAAGTCACTTAAACAATGATTTCTATTGCTACAACGATTTCATAAGTGAAACAATGATTCCCATTGCTACAATGATTTCATAAGTGAAACAACGATTTCTATCGCTACAACGATTTCATAAGTGAAACAACGATTTCCATTGCTACAACGATTACCATTGCTACAACGATTTCATAAGCGAAACAACGGTTTCCATCGCTACAACGATTTCATACGTGAAACAACGATTCACTTGTACTTAAACAACGATTTGGTCGAAAACAACGATTCGCTTGTACTTAAACAACGATTTGATCGAAAACAACGATTCGTTTGTACTTAAACAACGATTTGATCGAAAACAACGATTCACTTGTACTTAAACAACGATTTGATCAAAAACAACGATTCGCTTGTACTAAAACAACGATTTGATTGAAAACAATGATTTGATTGAAAACAACGATTTACCTTCATTTAAACAACGATTTGATCAGAACAATGATTTGTCTTCACTTGAACAACAATTTAGGTCTCACAATGATTTCATTATTGAAACAATGATTTCATCCATTCATCGATTTCTATTAAGCAATGACTTTGTACAGAATATCGATCTCATTATATTAATACA
Source organism: Colocasia esculenta (assembly GCA_014218235.1). NCBI lineage: Eukaryota > Viridiplantae > Streptophyta > Magnoliopsida > Alismatales > Araceae > Colocasia > Colocasia esculenta. The sequence continues at coordinate 172,076,894 of CM024753.1, forward strand.
TGGACTATATTCACATCGACTTGGTTTCAACAAAGATTACATTCTCACATGATTATATAATCAATTTGATATCGAAATCATTTCTATATAGAATGCACTTTATATAGCTCATGAATAGTCTTGCTTTATCTTCTTAGAATATTTAAACATGCATATGCTTAAGACTATGTGGACTTCAAAAACTTTCCCGCACATACTAAGATCTTGATCATTCCACATGAAATATTCTTGCATACTTGATGTAATGCATAGAGTCTTGATTTGTGTGATGTCAGAATAACCTTTCCTATTTAAGCATATCTTCTATTGCACGACTACCAAGGTTGATTAATAACGAAGACAAAAATAAGTTGTCTAGGTATCCGTGTTTATTGCATACAGGGCTTTTGTAGTAAAGCACGTCAAAGATGGATATGTCAACTTGTCGAAAGGATAAAAGATTCAAAAAATTTCCCTAAAGGTGTAAGGATCAATCCAAGCGCTTATAGCTGCAAGCTTACCTCTCCATGCCTAGGACCAGTCTCTCTAACATACATGAAGCTGTGAGACAACGTACATCTGAATGGCTACTACAATGGTCAAAATTATCAACAGAAGATAAATAGAAGACTGATGACTCCATGAAGAGATAGACACTTAGAGACAGATAGATCCTCCAACAACTTGCGAGCATCAGAAAGACGAGCTCATTCTCTTTAGTCACCAACTTTCAGCTCTTAGCTCTTAGCTTTTACTTACTTAGTCTTTCGAGAGCTCTTGTTGTTCTGGGAGATTTTCTTATTGCAAATCTTTGTCTCTCAGACAATACCTCAGATCAAGCAGATTCCTATAAGCTTGGTCTAGGGGCCATTCGCCTTTTTACTCACATTCTTTGTGTGTTCCTCTTTGTTTTTGATAAGAAGACCTGTAGGGAATAGGTGGTTGTTATTCTCTTCATTGAAGAAGGAAGACCTGTTGCATCAGGTGTTGTTTTGTACCTCTTCGGGTTTAGAAGAGAAGACCAGCTGTTGTTGGATGTGTAAGAGTCCTTAAGGGGGACAGTACCCTTGGTTAGTGAAATCCAAAGTTGTGCTTGGGGACTGGACGTAGGACTCTTTGGGATAGGAGATCCAAACCAGGATAATTCTCGTGTCTTCTTGTGATTGTTTGTCTTTCTTTATTCCGCACTAACTGTCCAACATAGTGGTTGTTGTCAAGTGTTTTTATTTACGGGTATTTTTCGAAGATAAATTTTTAGCAATCCATTCATCCCCCCCTCTGGGCTTGCTATCTGGGCACCATCCATTTCGGTTGCATCGAATGATGTGTGAAAATGGTCAAATTTAATTTTTTCTGAGTTTGAATTTTAAAGTTATTTATTTGTTAATATTGGTTGGGCGTAGGAAAAAAATGGCTTTAGACCGTTCATGGATATATCGTAGAATAGTTGATCATGTGGTGTCTGTGGAGTTTAGGGTCGAAGTTAAGACTTTCATTCAGTTCGCATTGGGGAATCCAAATGTAGCAGTAGACAACGAAGGTTGCATCCAATGTCCTTGTATGATTTGTAAAAATTTAAAGTGAAATTCACCATGGGAGGTTCAACGCCATTTATACAGAAAAGGGTTTGTTGAAGGTTATATCAATTGGACATGTCATGGTGAGGAGCTCTGGTCACACGAGCCTAGTAATGTGGAATGCACAAGTACGTACATGGATATGGTTATGGATGCTGCTGGTCTCACATTCAATGTACATGAGGATCCTATATACGCTGAAGACGTGCCAAATAAGGGAGCCAAAAGATTCTATCAGTTACTTAAGGATGCTAATGAGCCATTGTGGGATGCTTGTCAAAAGCACACTCGGTTGTCAGTGGTGTCACAGTTGCTGAACTTGAAATCTGAATTTCATATAATTGAGAATTGTTTTGATCATCTCCTCTTCATCATCAAGAGCATGTTACCTCGAGATGAGAAGCTACCTCCAAATTTTTATCGTGCCAAGAAGATGGTCAATGATTTAGGACTTGGATATGTGAAAATAGATGCATGTCCTAATCATTGTATGTTGTATCATAAAGAGGATACAGATAAGGTTTCATGTTCTATTTGTCATCACGATAGGTTTAAACCTAAAAGAGGGACCAATTCTAGGGGAAAGGATATACCTTATGCGTCATTGCGATATTTCCCCTTACACCCAGATTGCAGCGGATGTATATGTCTTCAAAGACGGCTCGACATATGAGGTGGCACGCAGAAAGAGCACATCGGGAAGAGGATATTATGAGTCATCCTGCAGATGGCGAAGCTTGGACTCATTTCAACCATGCTCATCCTATCTTCTCAAGGGAGTCGCGTAATGTGAGGCTTGGTTTGTGCACTGACGGATTCAATCCATTTGGAGGTTCAGTGGCTTCCTACTCCAGCTGGCCAGTGTTCGTGACACCATACAACCTTCCTCTGAGCATGTGCATGAAGTGAGAGAATTTGTTCTTGTCTTTATTGATTCCTGGCCCTAAAAGTCCTACAAAATATATAGACATCTATCTCAGATCATTGATTGATGAATTGAAATTATTATGGACTGAGGGGGTCAATACTTATGATGCATCTAGAAAGTAAAATTTCACTATGAGGGCAGGATTGATGTGGACGATAAGTGATTTTCCTGCATATGGAGTGCTATCTGGTTGGAGCACACATGGGAGGCTAGCATGCCCTTACTGTATGGATAATACCAAATCATTTGTACTTAAACATGGTGGGAAGTCTTGCTGGTTTGATTACCAACGACAGTTTTTAGCAGCTGATCACCCTTTCAGAAGACAAAAAGATGCATTCCTAAAGAACAGAATGGAACGAGATGAAGTTATATTTGAGAGGTTGTCCGGTCATCATATGGCAGCACGTGTAGAAAATTTGCCAGATATCACACAACTGATGGGCAGTACCCGACACCTTTCAGGTTTTGGGAAGGAGCACAACTAGGTAAAGAGAAGCATTTTCTGGGAGCTACCTTATTAGTCGACTCTTCTTGGTCGGCACAATCTAAACGTGATGCATATCGAGAAAAATATCTTTGATAATGTGTTCAACACCATTATGGACATAAAAGGTAAAACAAAGGACAACAAGAATGCACGTTTGGACTTGTCCATACTTTGTAAACATCCAGAGTTAGAACTTGTTGAAGTAAATAGGAAATCAATTAAACCAAAAGCAATTTATGTGCTTGGAGGAGGACAAGTAAAGGAAGTGTGTCAATGGCTGAAACAATTGAGATTTGCTGACGGTTATGTGTCTAATATTGCTCGTTTTGTCAACATCAGTGAGGGAAAAATATATGGAATGAAGAGTCATGACTGCCTTGTTCCGATTGCATTTCGTGACATGTTGCTAAAGCCTCTATGGGGAGCATTGTCTAAGTTGAGTCAATGTTTTACAATTATGTGTGCATCAGAACATACGCTTGAGGATGTGCAAACTATCGAACAGAATGTGGTCACCATCGTATGCAAGTTGGAGAAGATATTTCCGTCTGCATTCTTCGATTCGATAGAGCATTTACTCGTACATCTACCATATGAAGCTAAAGTTAGAGGTCCAGTACAATATAGATGGATGTATCCATTTGAGAGGTATATACGAATATTAACTTTTTTCTTCTTAGAATTGCACCTTATATATGATATGTTTCCCATTTATCTTGTACATTGTTGATGTAGATGTATGCATGACCTCAAAATGAAAGTCCAAAATAAAGCAAAAGTGGAGGGTTCTATTGCTGAGGCATACATTATGGATGAAATCTCAAACTTTTGTTCGATGTATTTTGAAGCAGACATACAAACTCGTCGTACTCAAACTCCACGTAATGATGCTGGGGGGGAATCTGTGTGTTCAAATCGACTCTCCATATTTAATCATCCTAGGCGTACGTTCGGACGTTCTTCAACTCGCATCCTGGATGACAGAGAGTTATGCGCTGCAAAGATATATATTCTTTTAAATTGTGTTGAGCTAGAGTGTTATGTTGAGTAAGTGCTGAACTCACAATTTATTGTGTATATAACTTCTTTGCCCTTATTCTAGCTATTGAAGGTGGTCTTCCATTCATATTGCAGACAATTTGATTCAGAAATAATTCAAATAAATCCACATCTCAGTGATTATGAGGTTGAAAAAGAACGAGAGAAGTCATTGGCCTTATGGCTAAGAAAACGCGTAAGTGTACATGCTCAAAGAGTATGAAAGATAAGTCATGTTCACTTTTTAACTAGTCTTCTCTATACGTAGGTTGATTAAGGTTTAATTACTGATGAAAGAGTTCGTCAGATAGCCTATGTCCCATTGAAAATTGCATAGAACTATCTTGGATTTATTGTGAATGGGTATAGATTTCACACAAAAGACTATGGGCAGAGTAAGTCTACCATAAACAGTGGCGTATGTGTTAAAGGAAGTACATAGAATGAAAGTGAATATGAGTACTATGGTATTGTAGAGGAGATCTTACAGTTGCAATATCTAGGACAAGACAATCATATATTCTTGTTCAAGTGTCAATGGTTTTGTAGTGTATTGACCATTCGGATCGTGGGTTAGTGGTTGTGGAGGCCAGTGTGTGGCCCATGGTGTGTGTTTCAGGTGTTTAAGCAGGTTGCGAGGCTTTGTGGGCCGAGAGTTTTGGCCCAAAGCACTCGCTGGTTCACTATCTGTGAACACGAAAGGAGTGGATGTCGCGTTATGAACGCGACGGTCTTGAGTGTCGCGTTCTAGCTACCGCCACTGGTGGGTTTTCGTTTACATGTCCGCCGCGTGGCGTGCGCTGGGCAGCCTGCTGACGTCAGCCATGAGAAGGCGACGACTTTCTCCGTCACGTTCAAGTCACGACAGCAGGGTATGTCGCATTTTCATCTGCTAAATGCTCTTAACCTAGGTTAGACAAATAGAGCCCAGCAAGCTCTATTCGGCCAGGGGGAGGAGATTTCACTGGTTCTTGGGCAATTTGACATTTTTGAGTTGGATTTGACGTGGTCTCACCGTGAGGATGTGCTACGGAGCGGGGGAAACATCGGGGTATCATTGTTCTTCACGTTCTTCATGAGGGTAGGAAGATTCTACCTTATTTCTCTTCGTGGATTGCTTGTTAAGCATGTTTAACTTGTTCTACATGCTATAGATAGTAGATACCATGCTAGTGTAATGCTTAGAGCTTGAATAATTGGGTTTCATCGTAGTTAGCATGGTTTGCATGGGAATTCGGGAGATAGATTCCCAGATTTAGGTCACTGTCTGTGAAGTCGACGGACCTGACTGTCGCGTTCAGAATGCAACAGCCCAACCCATCGCATTCTTCTTCAAAACGCGCCATATTGAGGTGTCCCGTTCTAAAGGTGACAGTGGACCCCGTTGCATTCTGGTTCCCGATGGCAATGGGCTTGTGCAAGGCTATGTGATTATCAGATTATCTTTATTTGTTATGCATGGCAATGGTAAGCGGTGCATCGACACTTGTAGAGTTCGAGGAACGTGTTGTTCACGTGGTTTGTGCGGTGTTCACGTGGTTTGTGTGTGCATGGTGAGTATTACGATGCCTACCGTGGGTTCCTCTTCAATTGGGAGCCCTAAATTTTGTGTGAGCCAGGCATGTTAGTGCTCGGGGCTTGTTCCGGTACTTGTGTACCGTCGAGGTCTATGTCATCTTCCTGGACACTCTCACTCTTATGTAGAGCTGTACGTCTGGTTGAGGGAAAGACGACAGAGGGACAATGACTTGTGAGAGTTTGTGTTTGGTCACTTGTAGAGTGCTCGTGGTTGGGGGTTATGGACACCAGTAGGCGTACTGAGCCCCAGCTACTCCTATTTTCCAGTGCCTCAGTTTAGGGAGATCGGGCCAGAGTCCCTAAAGGTGTCAGGCATGGGCTTACGGCAGTGTGGTCCGCAGGAGTGATGTTGGTTGGCCTCCATAGTTCTTTGATTTTTTGTGGTGGAGCGGCAGCTGGACCTTTCGTCCATGGCTGTGAGGCTGAGAGATAGTCCTGCGTGGTTTGTTTGGGTTAGTTGCTGGTGTCGCGAACCAGACTTCGTGACCAGAGTGTGGCATTTTCTACTTTAGCACGTACACCTGGACGAGGTTTTCCGTTTACTTATCAAAGGTTGATTTCTGTTATTAGCATGAGATAATTGTTATTTACAGCTTTAATACCATGTGTAGCTATTCCAATAAATTGCCTAGTGTAGCTTTCTGCTTCTGTATCTTGTGAGTTTGAATTGTACGACTTTTGGGGGAGTTTTCCTACTGAGCCTGTGACTCATGAGGCTCACCCGTACTTCTTCTAGGTGAGGGAGAGAAGAAGGCTTCTCATCCTTCGTCTAGTTCGAAACCACATCGTAGCGGAGTTCGGCCCTCACCACCAGCAGTGTGATCTTTACTTTTTGTTCTCCTCGGGGTATGCCCAATATTTTTGAGATGTGCAATCTTATATATATTTGAGTTGTTTCCTTTATATTTCTACGGACTCGTGTGATTGATATCCCTTGCGAGGCTACGGATACGGGAGACGGAGTCGGGTCAAGCTCGTTATTAGGATAACGGGTTTGAACGACGAGGATCGTCACAGTTGGTATCGAAGCAAGGTCCGTGAGAATATAAAGGAATGGGAAATTTACATAGCCTGGTCTCTACTTTAGTCCACTGCTGGTAATCAGCCTTGGTTTTTGTATTGATTTGTTTGTATGTTAGGTGGCTGGAATGATGTTTATGCGGGATTAGAAATGGTAGACAGGAGAGATTGGGGAGGAGGTGGAGATGAGCCTGAGGAGACTATGCATCAGATGATAGAAAGGATATGGGAAAGCCTTACAGACATCCGTACCAGATTGGATCACCAGGCACCAGTACAGCCAATAGTAGAGGTACAACTGATTGTGGAGGAGGCAGTACCAGTGGCACCACCCCCACCACCACCAGTAATAGAGGTACCACCAGTTGTACCTATACTCCCCGGAGTACCAGCACGGGTAGCCAGTGTGGACGAGACCACAGCACTAGTAGAGAAGTTTTTACGGTTGCGGCCACCCACATATTCAGGAGGTCCCAATCCCGACACGGTAGAGCACTGGGTGTATGAGGTAGAGAGGGTTTTTGTTATTATGAGGTGTCCACAAGCTGATAAGGTGATACTAGATACCTATCAGTTGCGTGGATTTGCAGAAGAATGATGGAGATTGAAGATGCAGACTGCGTTTACAGGGAGAACAGAGGATAACATTAACTGGCCAGAGTTCTTGGAGGTGTTCAATGATACTTTCTTCCCAGTTCAGATATAACAGGCCAAGAGGGAGCAGTTCTGGACGTTGTAGCATGGGAACCAGTCAGTGCTAGAATACCAGATGAGGTTCATGGCGTTGAGTAGATATGCTCCATATGTGGTTACTGATAACATTATGATGGTGGAGTATTTTATTTGAGGATTGCAACTAGAGCATCAGGATGCAGTAATTCCCTTGATGTGCAGAACAATAGAAGAAGCAGCGCAGAAAGTGGCGATTCGAGAGTGGACTGTGCAGGCTAGGCAATCCAAAGGAGCAGGGACAAGTAGTTTTTGGCTTCCGTAGCAGTCCACAGGTATTAGTAAGGGCAAGGCACCCTCAGAAGCATCGTCATCATCAGGATTTGCAAAGTGGGGTGGTAAATTGAAGAAGATGTTTAGATGACGAGGAGGCGGCAGGCAGTAGGGTTTTCCGAAGGGCCGAGATGTTAGGTCAGCACCGGAGGAGTCACAGCAAAGTACGACAGGGCAGCCCGTAGCTTTTCCAGGTTTTCGGTGTTATAAGTGTGGGCAGTCGAGCATCTAGCAAGAAATTGTCCTCATCTGTGGGATTACAATTATGGTAGAGGGGTACCGTAGCAGCAACCCTTCCAGCAGCTATCAGCAGAGCAGAGGTCCACCTATGCAGAGGGGATGAGGTCAAGTTATGGCCATCACTAGAGCACAGGCGGAGGCATCTAACCTAATTGAAGGTATATTACCCCTCTTTGACTTTTCTGCTAGAGTGTTAATTGATCCAGGTGCTTCGCATTCCTTTATTTCCGAAGATTTCTTGAATCGTATGGTTCATCCATTAGAAGAGAGGCAGTGTGAGTTGGTAGTGGAAGTTCCTTCAGGTGGTTTCATGCTCACTTCATGCTATTTAGATGAAGTTCCAATTGCAGTGCAAGGAAATCAGTTGCCAACCATATTGTATGCACTACAACTGAAAGAATATGATGTGATTTTGGGAATGGACTGGTTAGAGGCCTATGGGGTAGTAGTAGACTGTAGAAAGAAGAGTGTCAGATTTTGCCAACCCAGTGGAGCAGTGTTTAAGATTCAAGGTAAGTCGTTCTACACTCCTAAGTTTATTATTTCTGCACTTAGAGCTAGAAAGTTGATCAACGCTGGGTGTGTAGCATATCTTACTTCAGTTAGTTTATCTGAACGCGACGAGCTTGCTAGATCAGGCAGACAGATCGCGACAGCAGCCCCAATCGCGTTAAGAACATGATGGGAGATGTAGTCACAGCAGTCCTGAGAATGCGACCTATCGGGCCGTCATGTTCTCAGGTCCTACGCCTGAGTCCGACAGGGAAATGACATGTTCTTGGATTGCGGTCCAGAACTTCTTTATATTGACACACGGTGGTTCAGAAAATAAGAACTAAATGCACAATTGATGAAAATTCATGAACTAATTTTAAACGACTCTAGACATGCAAGGGTAATTCCAATAAATAGGAATTTGAAAACAATAAAGGTTTCAACATGGTTTAATCAGGTGTATTCATGAAGAACATAGAACAGTGTACAATTGAGATGGAAGATTTAATTCAAGCAGCATGGTGGATGGAAATTAGGGCTTTTAGGGGCAAAAGAAGCCTAACATGCATCAGTATCTCCAATAAAAATTTTGTGGCATGAGGTTGAGTATACAAGGAGAACAAGATTTAAGATGAAGGGTCGGGCTCATGCTAGTTGCAGAACATGAAAAATCAAGAAGAAAATATATGTTCAATGGAAAAATATGAAATTAGAGGGCTTTTGATCTTGATGATTGGAACAACCTACAGAAGAAATTTTATGATTTATGCTTGTGAGAATACCTACATTTAGTTGTTTTCCTTCTCTAGGGCTAGAACTTGAAGAACGGGGGTTGAGAGCTTGAGCAGCCTTCTCCCCACGAATTCTCCTCCTCCTTGGCCTCTCCTCCTGGTCTAGCAACTCTTGGCAACAAGCTAGGGCCGGCCATGGGGGTTTAGGAGAGTATTTATTTCTCTTATGTTTCTAATTCCTAATAGGACTCTAATTCCTATTAAATTTCTGGATTTCTTATTTCTCTCACTTTTTCCAAGCTTGAGAACTTCTAATTGGGTTAAGAAGAGAGCTAAATTCATGGCCAAGCAACTAGGGTAGGTTTAGGAATCCAAATCAAACTCAAACTTCATATTTAATGCATTAAATACCTCTTTTCTATTTTAGTAATAATTAAGTTACGAATTTAGGATATTTTCTTATTATTCTCCTTTTAAAAATCCCTATTTTGGCCCACTAAATTTAGAAGGTCCATTTAACAAAGCCCATTACTTCTTTTTGTTTAACGGGTTTTATTTAATTCTCCTTTCTATGATTTTCTAATTAATTTAATTAGTTTTCTTTTTATATTAATATTGTTTTTTCTTTTTGAAAAATTCATGTTGCTACATTTATCAGGCCAAGTCATTTGTCGTGGGGAGCACAAGTGTTGTTTATTAAAAAGAAAGATGGTAGCTTGAGATTGTGCATAGACTATAGGCAATTGAACAATGTTACTATTAAAAATAAGGATCCACTTCCCAAGTGTAGCAACCTGGATTTTTTTAAAACAAAAATTTTAATAATATTAAAATATAAGTCAATTGAAAAATCAAGAAAATAGAATTAATTAAAACCCATTAAATAAAAAGAAGTAATGGGCTTTATGAAATGGACCCTCTACAATTTATTGGGCCAAAATAGGGATTTTTAAAAGAGGAATAATAGGAAAATACCCTAAATTCGTAGCTTAAATAATACCTAAATAGAAAAGGGGTTAATAAATCATTAAAATAGCTATTTGTGTGGGAATTGGATTCCTAACACTACCCTAATGGGTTGGCCACGAAATTACACCCCAACTTAACCCAATTAGGAGTTTAAAAGCTTAGAAGGGTGAGAGAAAATAGGAAACCTCGTAATTAAAGGGGAATTAGAGTTAAACTAGGAAAGGGAAAGCAAGGAAGCTTAAATACTCCCCAATCTCTCCATGGTCGGCCCTAACTCGTTGCTGGGGCTTACTGGACGTGGAGAAGAAGCCAAGGAGAGGAAGAACTCATGGGGAGAAGGCAGCTCAAGTCCTCAACTCTCGTTCTTGTAGTTTTAAACCCTAGAAAATCAAACGACTCAAAGGTAGGCATTCTCACGAGCCAAACCTAATTAATTTCGTCTGTAGATTGTTCCATCCATCAGGAACAAAACCTCTCTTGTTGCATAATTTTCCATCGAGCCAATCTTTTGTTCTTGATTTTTGAAGTTCTGCAAACACCATGATTCTGAACCCTCATGTTTAATTTATATCTCCATGTATACTTGACACCATGACACGAAACTTTTACTGGATATACTGAAAGTTGTCATGAATCATTTGCCTCTGAAAGCCCTAATTTTCATCCATTCTACTGCTCGAATTAATTCATTTATACCCACTATACACAGTTCCATGGTCTTCTTAAATAACTTAATTGAAACTAGCTGAGACCATGTTCACTTTATAATTCCTAATTAGTGTGAATACTCTTGCATGTCTAGAGTCGTTTAAAACTAGTTTCATGAATTTTCATCGACTGTGCAGTTTGTTCTTAATTTCTGAATGACCCTATGTCAAATTATATAAACCTAGTCCACAATCCAATGCATCGTCCTTTTCCCTCTCGGACTCTAGCGTAGGACCTAAGAACATGACGGTCTGCCGCGTTCTCAGGATCCATTGCGACACAGTACCTATCGCGTTCTGAATGCGACAGGCCACACCATCGTGATCTAGCTTTCTGACTTGACTGCCCTGTCGCGATCTTTGAACAGTCCTTTCACGTTCTGATCTGACCCTGTCGCGACCCTTATTGGGGTACGTCGCGATCAGGGGTTTTTGCATGAAAGTCCATGATTTGTGATGCACTATCCTTCTACAGTGTTTACACCCCTTGTTAACAGTCATACACACAGTAAATATACATGTTATAAAGTGAATGTATATTGAGTGATTTGAAAGACATGCACATGAGCTCTTTCTATCTATGATTTCTTTTGCACATGCACACACTTGAACCATCCATTATGGCTTAACTTGGCATGAAAATATCTCATAATACATCTGGTGATTTATTCGAAGAATAGATTAAATTGTCATATTTTAAAATGGGCTTGCCTTTGTTTCTCACGATGTTTTGGAGATACCGTTATCGACGCTCCACTGTTCTAGAATTCTTTTAGAACGTCGGGCACTTGTTTCTATATATACACTTTTCTCTTGACTTGGACGAACTCTCCGTCGGATATTCCTTCTGCCGGACCAGTGAATCCTGTTCAAGGCCTTCGTAAGACTCCTCTGTCCATGGATTCCCATATGGCCGACGAGCTGGTTGTACCCTAACACCTATGATACCCTTTAGGGATCAATATAATCCAAATGGCTATTAGAAGTTCTCTCTTATCTAGAATCACGCCGAACCTCTGGACCTGTGCATAACAGGGTCAGTGGAAGGTAGTGAATTCCACCTGATTGCCAACACTAATCGCGCGTGTAGTGCAACTGTTACCATCGTCCGTTTACTCGACATTTTATGTGAAATGACCTATAGTTTTCATCTATACTCGACTCGCTCATCTAGTCACACTCTCTCTACTATCTCGTCTATTCGTCTAGTATCTCATCTATTTCTTGGTACTCTCTATTGGCCATTGACTGATTGTCTAAAGATAAACATTATAACCAATGCCTGGCAATATATAAAGGGCTCGGTCTGGTCCTGGGATGTGCGCCCAAAAGTGCTAGTGCCTGCAGGAGTTAAATGACTAGAGTGTTTGGCATTACACTCGAGTGCTATATATCTCAACTATCTAAATGACAATCAACGTGCTATGCTATACATTCTCTCGCTGTCTATTGACAACAAAGTGCTGTACTATACATGTTGTGCTATTGCTATACTTTGTACTATTTGTGCTATGGCCATCTTGATATTTGTGCTATACTCGACGCTTGTGCTACATTTGAAAACTTGTGTTATTTCAATTACATGCTATCGTGCTATCTCTTACACTACTTGACTCTCTCGCTCTGTCATTTGTTACTCTGCCTTTTTAATATATTAATCATTTAAAGCCTGCTCGACCCAGAGATTTAAGTCCTACTGGGCATTATCGCTCACCCTGCATTTTTGGTTATGTGCTCTCAGGTGAGACCGAGGAAGACACTTACACTCAAGAGGGCGGGAACGACCAAGAGTGAAGTCAAGAGTACCCTAGCGTCATAGTATTATGTTAGAGTTGAAGTTTAGTCTTTTACTTTACTCAATGTAATTGGGCCCTATAGAATGACTCTGATATTAGTGGTTATAACTAGACATTGGAAATTATTAATGAGATGAATTTGCTTTAGTATTTATTCTTGTTCAATGGTTTGATGTCTAGTACTCGCTCTGTACCCGTTTACTTGCAACTACCTCGCGTTCCGATATTCCGCGTCGGGGCGTGACAATTTTGTGGTATCAAAGCCTAGGTTGTTCTTAAGTATAGGATGATCTAGGTTGATCAGCCTCGACTAGAGTCAGTTATCCTACCTATGGGAGATGTGGTTAGAGCCTGGGTAACTAGCTAAAATAAACTCACACACGCACAAATTAAACTCCACATCAATATCCTAACAACAAATTATTTTATAGGAGCTTAAGCAACCAAGATGACTGTTGAACGTGCTCAAATGAGGGGCATGCAACAAACCATCCAAGTACTTACTCGAGAAATTATGCAAGCTACCCAAGGCGGTGGAAATCGTGGTGGTGCAGGCGAGCCGCATCTTAACTTCAGGAGTCTGAACCCTCCTAGGTTCAGTGGATCCACGGATCCGGATGAACCCGAGCACTGGCTAAAGGAGACGGAAAGAATTTTCCGTGTTATGCAATATGCAGCAGGGGATAAGCTGCTACTATCTACTTTCCAATTAGAAAAGGACTCTCGCGCTTGGTGGGAGTCAGTAGAAGTGACCAGGGCTAATGGTCAATTCACTTGGGCTAAATTCAAGGAAGCCTTTAACTCCAAGTATTTCTTAGAGCGTGTCCAAGAGAAGAAGGCTGTGGAGTTTGCTACTCTTAAACAGAGGAGCTTGATTGTGGCCGAGTATGAAGCCCAATTTTCAAGACTGGCACGTTATGCTGAACACTTGGTGAACACTGAAAGAATGAAGGCTAAGCGCTTTCTCAATGGCCTTAAGCCACAATACATTACTCAACTAGCCCCTCTCGACATCCAGACTTATGCCAAGATGGTAAAGAAGGCTCATCTACTGGAAGATGCTACGGACTTCACTGACCGTATCAAAGGGAAGTTTGTGAAGAAGGAAATGGCATCTGGTCCATCACCGGCTAAGACAACCAATGGCAAGAAGCGTCCCTTCAACATCACGGAGGGACACAACCAAGAAAGAAAACTCAAAGCTATTGTCCCCATCACTCCGGCAAAAAGCAACTGCAAGCACTATGACAAGCCAGGTCACACAGCAGATGAATGCTGGAGGAAAGTCGGTGTATGTCTGCGCTATGGAAGTCATGAGCACCACATCCCCGAGTGCCCGCTGCTGAAGGAAAATGAAAGGCGCCCTAATGTGCCTAAGAAACAGGGCAGACTGTAGGCCCTGCATGATGAAGAGCCCACTGAGGAAGGTGGCATGGTAGAAGGTACCCTACAAGTTTTCTCCTTATTGGCATTTGTTTTATTTGATACTAGAGAAACTCATTCATTCATATCTCAAAACTTTGCTAATACTTTGAATGCTAAACCTATATCTATGGGATGTGAGTTCTCTGTCACAACACCACTAGGAGAAAAGGAGAAATTGAACAAATACTTCCCATCTGCCGATGTAATGATTGAAGACCATAACCTAAAAGCCGACCTGGTGTGTATGTCCATGGAAGGCTATGATGTCATTTTGGGAGCCGACTGGTTGTCCACTTATGGGGCAAGTGTCGATTGTAAGAAAGGGAAAGTTACCTTTAGTGATTTCCCTAAGTTGTCCTTCACTGGGATTAGACATAAGAGATAGATGTCTCTAATCTCCGCCATAAAAGCCCACAACATGATAAGAAAAGGTTGTTTTGCTTTCCTTGCGGCCGTAGTAGTTGAAAAGAAGAGTTCTAAGATAGAAGACATCCGCATAGTTCAGGATTACCCTAATGTGTTTCCTGAAGATCTACTAGGGATTCCCCCAGAACGTGATGTCAACTTCACCATAGAGTTGATCCCTGGAGCTGTCCCGGTATCACGACAACCATACCGGATGTCACCTGTCGAGCTAAAGGAATTGAAGGCGCAACTAATGGAGCTATTAGAGAAGGGGTTCATCAGACCAAGTACTTCCCCATGGGGAGCACCTGTGCTATTCGTTAAGGAGAAAGATGGATCGATGAGGCTATGCATCGACTATCGTCAACTCAATCAGCTCACCATCAAGAACAAGTACCTATTGCCCAGGGTCGATGAACTTTTCGACCAAATATCTGGAGCTCAATATTTCTCCAAGATCGACCTTCGATCTGGCTATCACTAGATGAGGATCAAGGATGACGATATCTTCAAAACGGCTTTCAGGAGCAGGTATGGACACTATGAATTCGTCGTTATGCCTTTTGTCTAACCAATACTCCTACAGCCTTTATGCAACTCATGAACAACATATATCGGCCATACCTTGACAAGTTCGTGGTCGTCTTCATCGACGATATCCTTATATATTCAAAGACCAAAGAAAAATATGAAGAACATATGAAGGTAGCCCTGCAAGTCTTGCGAGACAACAAACTCTACGCAAAGCTGAGTAATGCGAATTCTGGCTCGAAGAAGTGTCCTTCTTAGGCCATGTTATCTCAAAGGACGGCATCTCTGTTTATCCTTCCAAAGTCGAAGCTGTACTCAATTGGGAGAGACCAACCAACGTCATAGAGATCAGAAGCTTCTTAGGACTGGCTGGCTACTACAAGCGGTTCATAAAGGACTTCTCAAAGATCGTCATTCCCCTCACGCGTCTGACACGAAAGGAAAATCCCTACTCCTAGAGTAAAGAATGTGAGAGGAGTTTCCAAACTCTAAAAGATTGTCTTACCTCAACACCTATCCTCGCTCTTCCAATAGAGGGAGAAGGTTTCTCTGTCTACACCGATGCCTCAGGAATCTGGCTAGGGTGTGTATTGATGCAAAATAAAAAAGGTCATTGCCTATTCTTCAAGATAACTGAAGACGTATGAAGTCAACTACCCTGTGCATGATCTAGAGTTGGCTGTCGTGGTCTTCGCCTTGAAAATCTGGAGACATTACTTATATGGTAAACAATTTACTGTTTACTCAGACCACAAGATCTTGAAGTAATTATTCTCCCAAAAGGAACTCAACATGAGACAGAGAAGATGGCTAGAATACCTAAATGATTTTGACTTCAACATCCAATACCATCTGGGCAAGAGTAATGTCATGGCCGATGCTCTTAGTAGAAAGCCGATGGCATCTATTTCGAGTCTAGTCCTTGGCGAGATGCAACTACTAGAACAATTCGCAAGATTAGACTTGAATATTGAACATAGGGATGATCGAGTCTTGATTGCCAATATCAGAATTCAATCTGACATGCTGGAAGATATTAAAGCCCAACAAGATAGCGATCCATTCTTGGTTCGCATCAAGGAAACCATGGCCGAAAGACCTGACTTCGCTATGACTGAGGATGGAAGGCTTGTATTCCAAGGGAGGACATGCGTCCCCGACAATGAAGAATTGAAGAGGAGGTTAATGGATGAAGCTCACAAGACGAAGTACACTATTCATCCTGGAGGTACCAAAATGTATCAAGACATGAAAAGAACGTTTTGGTGGCCAAACATGAAGAGAGAGGTAGTCGAACATGCCGCTCATTACCTTACTTGTCAATAGGTAAAGGCGGAACACATGCACTCTGCTAGCATGCTTAGACCACTAGATATCCCGGAGTGGAAATGGGAAAGCATTGGCATGGACTTCATCATGGGTTTACCCAAGACTTGTGGTGGACTCGACGTCATATGGGTCATTGTCGATCGACTAACCAAGTCTGCACACTTCCTCCCTATAAAGAGTAAGTGGTCAGTAGAGGTACTAGCTACCTTATATGTTAAAGAGATCGTGAGACTTCATTAAGTTCCATCATCCATTGTCTCGGATCGAGATCTGAGATTTACGTCCCACCTCTGGAAAGGACTGCAAAGTGCACTTGGTACTATGCTCAATTTTAGTACCACTTTTCACCCACAAGCTAATGGGCAGATTGAAAGAACCAACCAAATTGTTGAAGACATGTTGAGAGCATGCACTATAGACTTCCAAGGTTATTGGAACGAGCACCTATCTCTAATAGAGTTCACATATAACAACAGTTACCAGGCAAGTATTAAGTTGGCACAGTTCGAAGCACTATATGGCAGAAACTGTAGATCTCCTGCATGCTGGAATGAGGTCGGAGAACAGCAATGGCTAGGCCCAGACATGGTGCAAAATACAACACGGGACATTAAGGTGATTAGAGACCGGCTCAAGATTGCTCAGTCTAGACAAAAGAGCTATGCTAATAGGAGAAGGCGAGATTTAGATTTTCAAGTTGGCGATCATGTACTCCTAAAGGTGTCACCTACTCGTGGCATAAAATTGGCATGTGTACACAATGTGCTCCATGTCTCTATGCTTAGGAAATATGTATATGATCCTACGCACATCATTCGCCATGAGAAGTTAGTACTGAACAAGGATATGACATACGAGGAGAAGCCAGTCAAGATACTGGAACGAAAGGTGCAACAACTCAAGAACCATCCCATCCATGTGGTCAAAGTCCTATGGAATAACCGTGGAGTGGAAAAAGCACATGGGAACCCGAAGGAATCATCAGACGGAACAACCCCGACCTTTTCGGTAAGACATTCTCTCCATTATGATCATATGAATTTGGGGACCAAATTCTTTTAAGAGGGGGAGGATGTAGCAACATGGATTTTTTGAAAAATAAAAAATTTAATAATATTAAAAATTAAGTCAATTGAAAAATCAAGAAAAGAGAATTAATTAAAACCCATTAAATGAAAAGAAGTAATGGACTTTATGAAATGGACCCTCTAAAATTTATTGGGCCAAAATAGGGATTTTTAAAAGAGGAATAATAGGAAAATATCCTAAATTCGTAGCTTAAATAATACCTAAATAGAAAAGGGGTTAATAAATTATTAAAATAACTATTTGTGTGGGAATTGGAATCCTAACACTACCCTAATGGGTTGGCCACGAAATTGCACTCCAACTTAACCCAATTAGGAGTTTGAAAGTTTAGAAGGGTGAGAGAAAATAGGAAACCTTGTAATTAAAGGGGAATTAGAGTTAAACTAAGAAAGGGAAAGCAAGGGAGCTTAAATACTCCCCAATCTCTCTATGGCCACCCTAACTCGTTGCTGGGGCTTGCTAGATGTGGAGAAGAAGCCATGGAGAGGAAGAACTCGTGGGGAGAAGGCAGCTTAAGTCCTCAACCCTTGTTCTTCAAGTTTTAAACCCTAGAAAATCAAACGACTCAAAGGTAGGCTTTCTCACGAGCCAAACCTAATTAATTTCGTCTATAGATTGTTCCATCCATCAGGAACAAAACCTCTCTTGTTGCATAATTTTCCATCGAGCCAATATTTTGTTCTTGATTTTTGAAGTTCTGTAAACACCATGATCCCGAACCCTCATATTTAATTTATATCTCCATGCATACTTGACACCATGACACAAAACTTTTACTGGAGATACTGATAGTTGTCATGAATCATTTGCCCCTAAAAGCCCTAATTTTCATCCATCCTACTGCTCAAATTAATTCGTTTATACCCACTGTACACAGTTCCATGATCTCCTTAAATAACTTGATTGAAACTAGCCGAGACCATGTTCACTTTTCAATTCCTAATTACTGTGACTACTCTTGCATGTCTAGAGTCGTTTAAAACTAGCTTCATGAATTTTCATCGACTGTGCGATTTGTTCTTAATTTCTGAATGACCTTGTGTCAAATTATAGAAACTTGGTTTGCAATCCAATGCACCATCCTTTTCCCGCTCGGACTCTGGCGCAAGACCTGAGAACGCGACGGCCCAATAGGCCGCATTCTCAGGGTCACGATCTAGCTTCCTGACCTGACCGCCCTGTCGCGATCTTTGAACGGTCCTGTCGCGTTCTGATCTGACCCTGTCGCGACCCTTACTAGGGTACGTCGCGATCTGGGGTTTTTGCATGAAAGTCCATGATTTGTGATGCACTATCTTTCTACAGTGTTTACACCCCTTGTTAACAGTCATACGCGCAATATACCTGTTGTAAATTGAATGTATATTTAGTGATTTAAAAGACATGCACATGACCGCTTTCTATCTATGATTTCTTTTACACATGCACACACTTGAACCATCCATTATGGCTTAACTTGGCTTGAAAATATCTCATAATACATCTGGTGATTTATTCCAAGAATATATTAAATTGTCATATTTTAAAATGGACTTACCTTTGTTTCTCGCGATGTTTTGGAGATATCTTTATCGACGCTTCACTGTTCTAGAATTCTTCTAGAATGTCGGGCACTTGTTTCTATATATACACTTTTCTCTTGACTTGGACGAACTCTCCGTCAGATATTCCTTCTGCCGGACCAATGAATCATTGTTCAAGGCATCCGTAAGACTCTTCTATCCATTGATTCCCACATGGCCAATGAGCTAGTTGTACCCTAACACCTATGATACCTTTTAGGGATCAATATGATCTAAATGGCTATTAGAAGTTCTCTCTTATCTAGAATCACATCAGACCTCTGGACCTGTGCATAACAGGGTCAGTAGAAGGTAGTGAATTCCACCTGACTGCCAACACCAATCGCGTGTGTAGTACAACTGTTACTATCACCCGTTTACTCGATGTTTTATGTGAAATGACCTGTAGTTCTCATCTATACTCGACTCGCTCATCTAGTCACACTCTATCTACTATCTCGTATATTCATCTAGTACTCTCATCTATTTCTTGGTACTCTCTATTGGCCATTGACTGATTGTCTAAAAATAAACAATATAACCAATGCCTGGCAATATATAAAAAGCTCAGCCTGGTCCTGGGATGTGCGCCCAAAAGTGCTAGTGCTCGCAAGAGTTAAATGACTAGAGTGTTTGACATTACACTCGAGTGTTATCTATCTCGACTATCTAAATGACAATAAAAAGTGTTATGCTATACATTCGCTCGATGTCTATTGACAACAAAGTGCTATACTATACACCTTGTGCTATTTCTATACTTTGTACTATTTGTGCTATGGCTATCTTGCTATTTGTACTATACTCGATGCTTGTGCTGTATTTGAAAACTTGTGCTATTTCAAATACATGCTATCGTGCTATCTCTTACACTACCTGACTCTCTCGCTCTGTCATTAGTTACTCTGCCTTTTTAATACATTAATCATTTAAAGCCTACTTGACCTAGAGATTTAAGTCCTACTGGGCTTTATCGCTCACCCTGCATTTTTAGTTATGTGTTCTCTTGTGAGATCAAGTAAGACACTTACACTCAAGAGGACAGGAATGACCAAGAGTGAAGTCAAGAGTACCCTAGCGTCATATTATTATGTTAGAGTTGATTTTATTCTTTTACTTTACTCAATGTAATTGGGCCCTATAGAATGGCTCTGATATTAGTGGTTGTAACTAGACATTGGAAATTATTAATGAGATGAATTTTCTTTAGTATTTATTCTTGTTCAATGGTTTGATGTCTAGTACTCGCTCTGTACCCGTTTACTTGCAACTGCCTCGCATTCCGATATTCTGCATCGGGGCGTGACACTAGGATTGATGATCTGTTTGATCAGCTACAGACAGCTAAGGTATTCTCTAAGATTGATTTGAGGTCAGGGTATTATCAGTTACAGATTAAGGGAGAAGACATTGACATGACAACTTTCAGGACCAGTAGCATGGGCATTTATGAACAGTTTATTGGTTTATGACATATTGGTGTATTCAGCATCAGAGGAAGAGCATATGGCACATCTGAGGGTCACATTGTAGACTTTGCGAGATCATCAGTTATATGCCAAGTTCAGAAAATGTGAATTTTGGTTGAAGGAAATTCAGTTCCTGGGTCATGCAATCTCAGGTCAGGGTGTGGCAGTTGATCAAGCAAAGGTAGAGGTAGTAATGAAATGGGAAGAACCGAGAACAGTGTCAGAAATTAGAAGTTTTCTGGGTTTGGCAGGTTATTATAGGTGGTTCATCTTGGACTTCTCAAAGATAGCTGCACCTATGACAAGATTGACTAGAAAAGGAGTGCCATTTGTATGGTCTTCATACTGCAGGTGCAGTTTTGCAGAGTTGAAGAAGAGGCTTACCACGACACCCATATTGGAAATACCGTCTAGCAGCGGAGGATTTGTGTTATATACAGATGCATCTAGAAGAGGTTTAGGAGTTGTATTAATGCAGCATGGAAAGGTGGTAGCTTATGTGTCAAGGCAACTAAAGAAGCATGAAGAGAATTATCCGACACATGATTTAGAGCTAACAGTAGTTGTGTTTTCACTGAAGATTTGGCGTCATTACCTGTATGGTGAAAGGTTTGAGATATTCACTGATCATAAAAGCTTGAAGTATATCTTTTCACAAAAAGATTTGAATTTGAGACAACGCGGATGGATGGAGTGCTTGAAAGATTATGATTTCAGTTTAGCATACCATTTGGGCAGAGCCAATGTTGTGGCAGATGCACTGAGCAGAAAAGTAGTTATGAGCCATACGATGATCAGAGAACTGAAATTATATGAAGATGTGGCAAAGAATTCATTGTTTGTGCCAAATAGTCAGCGACGAGAAATATTAGCAAATAGTGCATTGGAGCCTTCTTTATATTGGAAAATAGTGGAAGCACAAAGAGCATATGAAAATTTGGTGGATATTGTGAGAATGGAGAAGGTTACACTTGATGATGACAGTGTGGTCAGGCTTAAGTGTTGCTTGTATGTGCTAGCAGATGCTGAGGTAAAGCAGAAAGTGTTAGAGGAAGCTCACCGATCCAGATACACCATCCATCCAGGCAGTACCAAGATGTATCAAGACTTGAAAAAGCATTTCTGGTGGCCAAACATGAAGAAAGAAATTACAGAATTTATATCCAGATGTTTGATAGGTCAACAGGTTAAAGCAGAACACCAAAGGTCGGGAGAATTTTTACAGCCATTTCCCATTCCACAGTGGAAATAAGATGATATAGCCATGGATTTTATAGTTGGTTTGCCCCGAACAGCAACAAGTCATAATGGTATTTGGGTCCTTGTGGACAGATTGACCAACGTATGCCGGTTATTGGCAATAAGTATGTCATGGACTGTAGATAGATTAGCTAGATTATATGTTGACAAAATAGTACCATTGCATGGAATTCCAGTAACAATTGTCTCAGATAGAGATCCCAAGTTTACTTCAGGTTTCTGCAGGAGTTTGTAGAGAGTAATTGGCACAGTATTGAGGTACAGTTCAGGTTATTATCCATAGATAGATGAGCAAACAGAAAGAACAATCCAGACTATAGAAGAGATGTTGAGATCTTGTTGTTTAGTATGGGGAGGTACATGGGAGCACCACTTGAGCATGGTACAGTTTGCATACAATAACAGTCATCATGCGAGCATCAGAATGGCACCTTATGAATCTTTATATGGAAGACCGTGCAGGACACCATTAAACTGGCATGAAGTAGGTGGGAGACAGGTTATGGGTCCAGAGTTAATTCAGCAATGTTCAGAAACGGTTAAATTTATCAAGGAAAAGCGTTAAATAGTGCAGAGTCATCAGAAGAGTTATGCAGACACCAGACGCAGGCCACTACAGTTTGAAGTTGATGATTATGTGTTTTTGAAGGTTTATCCTACTAAAGGTGTGCTCAGGTTCAACAAGAAAGGTAAATTAAGTGCCAGATATGTTGGTCCATTCTCGATATTAGACAGAATTGGTGCAACAGCTTATAGATTGGATCTCCTAGCAGACTTCACAGATGCACATGATGTGTCTCATGTTTCAATGCTCAGAAGATATATCCGAGATCCTTCCCAAGTAGTTAGCTATCAAAGAGATGATCTAAAGCAAGACATGTCAATGCAAGAATATCTGGTACAGATTACTGGATGAGGAACCCAGAAGTTGAGAAACAAAGAAATTGAGTTAGTAAAGATCAAATGAGAAAACAGGCAAGGTGGAGTAGACACATGGGAACTAGCCGAGGAAATGATGAAAGCGTATCCATACTTGTTTGAGTAAGCCTTTAATTCTTTTAGCTAATAGTACCATGCCTGTTTAATTAAAATGTTTGTGTCAAGCTTTCTTTCTAAATTTTGAGGATGAAATTTCTTTTAGTTGATAGTAATGTAGCGTATTGACCGTTCGGATCGTGGCTTAGTGGTTGTGGAGGCCAGTGTGTGGCCCATGGTGTGTGTTTCAAGTGTTTAACCTGGTTGCGAGGCTTTGTGGACAGAGAGTTTAGGCCCAAAGCACTCGCTGGTTCACTGTTTGTGAACACAACAGGAGTGGACATCACGTTGTGAACGCGACGGTCCTGAGTGTCGTGTTCTGGCTACCGCCGTTGGTGGGTCTTCATTTGCATGTCTGCCACATTGCGTGTGCTGGGTGAACGCGCGCGGCATTGTTGACTGTGCACTCTCGTTGTTCAAAGTTCATTGCACGGATCAATATGCGCACTTCCTCTAAACTGTTTCACAAAATTAAAACAACAAAGATGAACTAGCATGGTGGTGAGAACAGGTCATATCCACGGAGAGGCTGAACAGAGCTTGAATTAAACTACTTTGACTTGACACCATTCGACAATGTGTTAAAAGTGAACGTGTAAACAACACTGATCAAATCCCGCACAATCTTGACATATCAAACTTAATGAAATAACAAGCAGAATTAAAAATGAAAGAGATATGATATCACTGTACCCTCTCAACTCGAGGGATCAACAGGTACACAATAAAAGAAATGTAAATTGCATCTTGAACTCATGATCCAACAAGTATCTGAACTCTCCGAAAGCTCTGGACAACCAATCTCTCTAATCACCAGATGCTTCAGAGGAAATGCAGAAATCCACACAGAAGAAATGAGAACTTTACTGAATCGAATTATCCAAGAAGAAAAGAAAGCCCAAAAATTGCATTAGCTCCTCACAGCAGCTGAAATCCTCCCAAATAAGAGGAAGTAATCCCCAAAAATCACAACAGTCCCTCCGGGGGCCTCACAGAACACAACAGAAATGGAATTGACACAGCAGAAATGGAAAGCTTCACTGAATTGATTTCATATACACAAAAAGAATGGAGGAACACTCAATCTCTCATACAACAACTCTAAAAAAAAACACATCAAATGTCTACCACTACCACTCAACTATCCGAGTCTCAGGAAAATGCTAAACAGAACCAGATGTTGAGGACCTCCCAGATGTTGGAGTGAACTCCAAACACAGAAGAGATGGGAGAAGCTAAAATCCAGAAACTTTCTATTGCTCTTCCCCAACAGTAGAACCAACAAAACCCTTCCCAGAATTAATCTCCGAAAGAACAGAAAATAAAAACTCAAAGAACTCAATTCAGCCAATTCATCTCCAATAGCAGAATAGTCACATGCTCAAAATCTTACAGAAGAAAGAATAATTCAAAAAAGGGAAAACACTGAACAATTCCCTGAATCACCCTCACTGCCCTCCTCAAGAACAAAGGAAGAAGTCGTCCATCTCTAGAATCTCCACAAAAAAATAGAAAAGGAAATAGAATGCAAACTCTTAGCAATAGAAAGGCTGAAACACAGAAGAACATGAAATTAAAATTTCCTTCTGATCCATCTCTCCCGATCCCTTAATGCTGAATACAGAAGAACAAGAAGTAAACTAAAATTCCACCTAAATCAAACTTGCCCATCTTATGCCGAAGGAAAATATAGAAACATTGGTAAACAAAATTTCCTTAAAAAAAAACTCCACTGTCGAACCCCAAGAACTGTGGAAGAACAATGGAAGAATAGGAAGAACAACTAAAATCCTAAAAACTCCAAAAATTTCCGACTGGTGAAGCCTCTCCCTCCCTGCTCTGCTTGAAAGAAAAAAAAAATACAGTAAAAAACAAACTAAAAGAAATCCGTGGAAATTTGAACTCCAATAGCTCAAATGCTCAAACAGAAATGAGAAAATGGAATCTAAATTGCTAAACTAAAATTCCCAACAATAAGAACTCTAAATCTGATGCTCAAAGAAAATACATAGAAAATGGCAAGGAATTAAACTAAAATCTGAACAAGAGAACCCCCAAACATCTCAACTCGTCTCCCTCATTGCTCTGCTCAAAAGGAAAAATACAGGAAAGGAATCTGAAATCCCTAAGAAATCAAAACTAATGCTCCTAAAAAAAAACTCTAACCAGCGAAGCCCCCCTTAGAAAGGACCGTGGGGTCCCTTTTATAGGCACTGGACCTCTACTTCATCAGCTCCACACGGCCATCTCAGCACTGCCCCAGCAGCTTCATCGCTGCCACCTCAGCAGGTCCGCGCCCAGCCATCGCCAGCCGTGGCCGCCAGGTTGCCATGGCCTGCTCTGCACCTGCTCGCGCCCAGCATCCGGATCTGCCCAGCCTCATCTGACCACACCATCCCAGTGCCTCCATCGCACCTGATCCGCCGCACACCAGAGCTCCGCACGGGATCAGCTTCACACGATCGGCTACCTCCATTGCCCAACAGCACACACCGCCACTGCACAGCTGCGCAGGAGCTGCGTCGCACCGCCCCAGTGCCACTGCACAGCAGATCTGGCCCCTGCTCACACATGCCATCCCGCCATCAACTGTTGCGCATTCCAGCACAACCGGCCAGCCTTCAAATGCCTGCACCATCATGCCCTAGCCCATCTGCCACATCCGCACACACCCCCTGCATCGTACCCATCCGCCGGCTTCATCTGCTGGGCACCATCCGCACAAGCACAGCACCCCATATCTGCATCAGCCCTGGCCATCATCCACACCGCCTCACCTCCAGATGAGCCATCTGCCCCAGCTTCAGATCGCCGCGCCCCAAGCTCTGGCCGCCTTCACACCCCAGCAGAGCAGATCCGGCCATCCGCGCCCCTGCATCACCTCAGCCGCCAGGTCTCCGTGGCCAGCCAACCCCTGGTCTAGCACATACCGCCAGAGCAAACCCCAAATCTGCTTCAACTGAGGAAGAAAGGGTTTAAATCAGACTTTAAATGGCCAATTTTTTGGTTGGATAAAAGAGAAATGGCGAAATGGACTTAGGGGGTATGTGTTCACTTATGGTGAGATGAGGGAAATAATATGTAATGGATTTATGAGGGGTGGGGTATGTGTCATGTTTGTAGTGGGTGGGATATTTATTCATTTAAAATTTATTTAAAATATACTTTATTTATGAACTAATATTTGCAAGAATTTATGTGCAATATTTGTAAAAAAAAGAAAATTAGACAATTTATTCAAAATGGATTGAATTTATTTAATGAGAATCTACTATGTGTTCTACCAAAACTAATATGCTCAAAAATCTATTAGGGATGAAATGAAAATTAAATTCAAACTGCACATTATTTATAGATAAAAGATGTCTAAAATTACTAAATGTATGAAATTTAACACTAAAAATTTAGTAATTATCACTGGGCAGCCTGCAGACGTCAGCCATGAGAAGGCGACAGCCTTCTCCATTGCATTCAGGTTGCGATGGCAGGGTACATCGCATTCTCATCTGCGAAATACTCTTAACCTAGGTCGGCCAAACAGAGCCCAGCAAGCTCTGTTCGGCCAGGGGGAGGAGATTTCGCTGGTTCTTGGGTGATTTGACATTTTTGAGTCAGATTTGGCATGGTCTCGCCGCGAGGACGTGCTACGGAGCGGGGGAAACGCCTGGGTATCATCGTTCTTCATGTCCTTCGTGAGGGTAGGGAGATTCTACCCTGTTTCTCTTCGTGGATTGCATGTTAAGCATGTTTAAGTTGTTCTAAATGCTGTAGATAGTAGATACCATGCTACTGTAATGCTTGGAGCTTGAATAATTGGGTTTCATGGTAGTTAGCATGGTTTGTATGGGGATTCTGAAGATGGATTCTCGGATTTAGGTCATTGTCTGTGAAGGCGATGGACCTGACTATCGCGTTCCGAACACGATAGCCCGACCCGTCACATTCTTCTTCAAAATGTGTCGTATCGAGGCATCACGTTCTGAAGGCGACAGTGGACCCCGTCGCGTTCTGGTTCTTGATGGCAATGGGCTTGTGCAAGGCTATGTGATTATCGGATTGTCTTTATTTGTTATGTATGGCAATGGTAAGCGGTGCATCTGCACTTGTAGAGTTTGAGGAACGTGTTGTTCACGTGGTTTGTGTGGTGTTCACGTGGTTTGTGTGTGTGTGGCGAGTAGTACTACGCCTACCATGGACACCTCTTCTATTGGGAGCCCCAGGTTTTTTGTTAGCCAGGCACGTTAGTGCTCGGGACTTGTCCCGGTACTTGTGTACCATTGAGGTCTGTGTTGTCTTCCTGGACACCCTCACTCTTGTGTAGAGTTGTACGTCTGGCTGAGGGAAAGATGACAGACTGACAATGACTTGTGAGAGTTTATGTTTGGTCGCTTGTAGCGCGCACGTGGTTTGGGGTTATGAACACCAGTAGACGTATTGGGCCCCAGCTAGTCCTGTTTTCTAGTGCCTCACTTTATAGAGCTCGGGCCGGAGTCCCTAAAGGTGCCAGGCATGGGCTTGCGGCAGTGTGGTCTACAGGAGTGGTGTTGGTTGGTCTCCACAGTTCTTTGGTTTGTTGTGGTGGAGCGGCAGCTTGACCTTTCGTCCATGCCTGCGAGGCTGAGAGGTAGTCGTATGTGGTTTGTCCGGGTTAGTTGCTGGTGTCGCGAACTAGACTTCGTGACCCAAGTGTGGCGTTTTCTACTTTAGCATGTACACCTGGATGAGGTTTGCCGTTTACTGATTAAAGGTTGATTTCTATTATTAGCATGAGATAATTGTTATTTATAGCTTTAATACCATGTGTAACTATTCCTATAAATTGCCTAGTGTAGCTTCTTGCTTTTGTACCTTGTGAGTTTAAATTGTACGATTTTTGGGGAATTTCCCTACTGAGCCTGTGACTCGTGAGGATCACCCCTACTTCTTCCAGGTGAGGGAGAGTAGGAGGCTTCTCATCCTTCGTCTAGTTCGGAGCCATGTCGTAGCGGAGTTGGGCCCGCACCACCAGTAGTGTGATCTTTACTTTTTGTTCTCCTCGGGGTATGCCCTAGGTTACTGTACTTTGTGTTTGATTGTAGTTGAGAACTGGTTATGTATATTTCATGTAAATATTTGTGAGATGTGCAATCCTATATATATTTAAGATGTTTTCTTTATATTTCTACGCACTCGTGTGATTGATATCCCTTGCGAGGCTACGGCTCGATTGCGGGAGATGGAGTAGCGTCAAGCTCATTATTGGGTTAATGGGTTTGAGTGACGAGGACCGTCACAGTTGGTATCAGAGCAAGGTCCGTGAGAATATAAAGGAATCAGAAATTTACATAGCCTGGTCTCTACTTTAGTCCACTGTTGGTAGTCAGCCTTGAATTTTGTATTGATTTGTTTGTATGTTATGTGGTTGGAATGATATTTTTATAGGATTAGAAATGGCAAACAGGAGAGATTGGGGAGGAGGTGGAGATGAGCTTGAGGAGACTACACATCAGATGATAGAAAGGATATGGGAAAGCCTTACAGAGATCCGTACCAGATTGGATCACCAGGCACCAGTACAGCCAGCATTAGAGGTACCACCGATTGTGGAGGAGGCAGTACCAGTGGCACCACCCCCACCACTACCAGTAATTAAGGTACCACCCGTTGTACCTGTACTCTCTGGAGTACCAGAATGGGTAGCCAGTGTGGAGGAGCCCACATCACTACTAGAGAGGTTTCTACGGTTGTAGCCACCCACATATTCAGGAGGTCTGAATCCCGACACAGCAGAGCACTGGGTGTATGAGGTAGAGAGGGTTTTTGTTATTATGAGGTGTCCACAAGCTGATAGGGTGATACTAGCTACCTATCAGTTGCGTGGATTTTCACAATAATGGTAGAGATTGAAGATGCAGATGGCGTTGCAGGGAGAACAGAGGATAACATTACCTGGCCAGAGTTCTTGGAGGTGTTCAATGATACTTTCTTCCCAGTTCAGATACAGCAGGCCAAGAGGGAGCACTTCTGGACGTTGCAGCAAGGGAACCAGTCAGTGCTAGAATACCTGATGAGGTTCATGGCGTTGAGTAGATATGCTCCATATGTGGTTACTGATAACATTATGATGGTGGAGTATTTTATTTGAGGATTGCGACCAGAGCTTTAAGATGCAGTAATTCCCTTGATGTGTAGAACAGTAGAATAAGCAGCATAGATGACGGTGATTCTTGAGAGGACTGTGCAGGCTAGGTAGTCCGAAGGAGCAGGGACCAGTAGTTTTCGGCTTCCGCAGCAGTCGACAGGTATTAGTAAGGGCAAGGCACCCACAGGAGCATCGTCATCATCAGGATTTGCAAAGTGGGGTGGTAAATTGAAGAAGATGTTTAGAGGACGAGGAGGGGTTAGGCAACAGAGTTTTCAGCCAGGTTTTTAGCAGGGCCGAGGTGTTAGGCCAGCACCAGAGGATTCGCAGTAGAGTACGGCAGGGTAGCCCACAACTTTTCCAGGTTTTTGGTGTTATAAGTGTGGGCAGCCGGGGCATCTAGCTAGGAATTGTCCACATCCGCGGGATTACAATTATGGTAGAGGGGTACAGCAGCAGTAACCCTTCGAGCAGCCAGCAACAGAGCGGGGTAGAGGTCCACCTATGCAAAGGGGACAAGGTCGAGTTATGGCCATCACTAGAGCACAGGCGGAGGCATCTAACCTAATTGAAGGTATATTACCCCTCTTTGACTTTTCTACTAGAGTGTTAATTGATCCAGTTGCTTCGCATTCCTTTATTTATGAAGATTTCTTGGATCGTGTGGTTCATCCATTAGAAGAGAGGCAGTGTGAGTTGGTAGTGGAAGTTCCTTTAGGTGGTTTCATGCTCACTTAGTGCTATTTAGATGAAGTTCCAGTTGCAGTGCAAGGAAATCAGTTGCCAGCCATATTGTATGCACTACAGCTGAAAGAATATGATGTGATTTTGGGAATGGGCTGGTTAGAGGCCTATGGGGCAGTAGTAGACTGTGAAAAGAAGAGAGTCAGATTTTGCCAACCCAGTGGAGTAGTGTTTGAGTTTCAAGGTATGTCGTTCTACACTCCTAAGTTTATTATTTCTGCACTTAGAGCTAGAAAGTTGATCGACGTTGGGTGTTTAGCATATCTTGCTTCAGTTAGTTTAGTTGAGACAGATAAGTCTGTGGAGATAGTACCTATGGTCCGAGAATTTACAGATGTGTTTCCAGAGGAATTGCCAGGATTAGCTCCACACAGGGAAGTGGATTTCATAGTGGAGTTACAGCCAGGCAGAATGCCGATTTCCAAGGCACCTTATAGAATGGCACTAGCAGAATTGAAAGAATTAAAGAAGCAGTTGCAGGAGCTGTTGGCGAAAGGTTTTATCAAGCCAAGTCATTCGCCGTGGGGAGCACCAATCTTGTTTGTTAAAAAAAAGATGGTAGCTTCAAAATGTGCATAGACTACAGGCAAGTGAACAAGGTTACTATTAAAAATAAGTATCCACTTCCTAGGATTGATGATCTGTTTGATCAGCTATAGACAGCTAAGTTATTCTCTAAGATTGATTTGAGGTTAGGGTATCATCAGTTGCAGATTAAGGAAGAAGACATTGACAAGACAGCTTTTAGGACCATATATGGGCATTATGAGTTTGTGGTTATGCCGTTTGGACTAACCAATGCACCAACAGCTTTTATGAATTTGATGAACAGGATAGTCCATCCTTATTTGGATTAGTTTATTGTGGTTTTCATTGATGACATATTGGTGTATTCAGCATCAGAGGAAGAGCATGTGCCACATCTGAGGGTAACATTGTAGACTTTGCAAGATCATCAGTTATATGCCAAGTATAGTAAATGTGAATTTTAGTTGAAGGAAATTCCGTTCTTGGGTCATGTAATCTCAGGTCAGGGTGTGGTAGTTGATCTAGCAAAAGTAGAAGCAATAATGAAATGGGAAGAACCGAGAACAGTGTTAGAAATTAGAAGTTTTCTGGGTTTGGCAGTTATTACAGACGGTTCATCTTGGACTTCTCAAAGATAGCAGCACCTATGACAAGATTGACTAGAAAAATAGTGTCATTTGTATGGTCTTCAGACTGCAGGCGCAGTTTTGCAGAGTTGAAGAAGAGGCTTACCACAACACCCATATTGGAAATACCGTCAGGCAGCGGAGGATTTGTATCATATACAGATGCATCTAGAAGAGGTTTAGGAGCAGTATTAATGCAGCATGGAAAGGTGGTAGCTTATGCATAAAGGTAACTGAAGAAGCATGAAGAGAATTTTCTAACACATGATTTAGAGCTGGCAGCAATTGTGTTTGCACTGAAGATTTGGCATCATTACCTGTATGGTGAAAGGTTTGAGATATTCACTGATCATAAAAGCATGAAGTATATCTTTTCACAAAAATATTTGAATTTGAGACAACGTAGATGGATTGAGTACTTGGAAGATTATGATTTCAGTTTAGCATACCATCTGGGCAGAGCCAATGTTGTGGAAAATGCACTGAGCAGAAAAGTAGTTATTAGACATATGATGATCAGAGAATGGAAATTATATGAAGATGTGGTAGAGAATTCATTGTTTGTGCCAAATAGTCAGCGACGAGCAATATTAGCAAATAGTGTAGTGAAGAGTTCTTTATATTGGCAGATAGTGGAAGCACAAAGATCAAATGAAAATTTGGTGGATATTATGAGAATGGAGGAGGTTACACTTGATGATGACAATGTGGTCAGGCATAAGGGTCGGTTGTATGTGCCAGTAGATGTCGAGGTAAAGCAGAAAGTGTTAGAGGAAGCTCACCAATCCATATACACCATCCATCCAGGCAGTACCAAGATGTATCAAGACTTGAAGAAGCATTTCTGGTGGCCGAACATGAAGAAAGAAATTGCAGAATTTATATCCAGATGTTTGATATGTTAGCAGGTTAAAGATGAACACCAGAGGTCGGGAGGATTATTACACCCATTGCCCATTCCACAGTGGAAATGGGATGATATAGCCATGGATTATGTAATTGGTTTGCCCAAAACAACAACAGGTCATAATGGTATTTGGGTCTTTATGGAAAGATTGACCAAGGTATGCATTTTATTGGCAGTAAGTATGTCATGGACTGTGGATAGATTAGCTAGATTATATGTTGACAGAATAGTACCATTGCATAGAATTCCAGTAACAATTGTCTCAGATAGAGATCCCAGGTTTACTTCAGGTTTCTGCAGGAGTTTGCAGAGAGTAATTGGCTCAGAATTGAGGTACAGTTCAGCTTATCATCCATAGACAGATGGGCAAACAGAAAGAATAATCCATTCTATAGAAGATATGTTGAGAGCTTGCTATTTAGTATGGGGAGGTACATGGGAGCACCACTTAGGCATGGTAGAGTTTGCATACAATAACAGTCATCATGCGAACATCAGAATGGCACCTTATGAAGCTTTATATGGAAAACCGTGCAAAACACCATTAAACTGGCATGAAGTAGGTGAGAGATAGGTTATGGGTCCAGAGTTAATTCAGCAATGTTCAGAAATGGTTAGATTTATCAAGAAAAAGCTTCAAACAGTGCAGAGTTGTCAGAAGAGGTATGCAGACACAAGACGCAGGCCACTACAGTTTGAAGTTGGTGATTATGTGTTTTTGAAGGTTTCTCCTACTAAAGGTGTACTTAGGTTCAACAAGAAAGGTAAATTGGGTCCCAGATATGTTGGTCCATTCTAGATATTTGAAAGAATTGGTGAAACAACTTATAGATTGGATCTCTCAGCAGACTTCACAGATGCACATGATGTGTTTCTTGTTTCAATGCTCAGAAGATATATCTGATATCCTTCCTAGGTAGTCAGCTATCAAAGAGATGATCTTAAGCCAGACATGTCAATGCAAGAATATCCGGTACATATTACTGGACGCAGAACCCAGAAGTTGAGAAACAAAGAAATTGAGTTAGTAAAGATCAGATGGGAAAACAGGCAAGGTGGAGAAGACACACAGGAACTAGCCGAGGAAATGATGAAAGCGTATCCATACTTGTTTGAGTAAGCCTTTAATTCTTTTAGGTGATAATACCACGCCTGTTTAATTGAAATTTTTGTGTCGAGCTTTCTTTCTAAATTTTAAGGATGAAATTTCTTTTAGGTGATAGTAATGTAGCGTATTGACTGTTAGGATCATGGCTTAGTGGTTGTGGAGGTCAGTGTGTGGCCTATGGTGTGTGTTTCAGATGTTTAAGAAGGTTGCGAGGCTTTGTGGGCCGAGAGTTTGGGCACAAAGCACTCGTTGGTTCACTGTTTGTGAATGCGACAGAAGTGGATGTCGCGTTATGAACGTGACGGTCCTGACTGTCGCGTTCTAGCAACCGCCATTAGTGGGTCTTCATTTGCATGTCTGCCGCGTGGCACGCGCTGGGCAGCCTACTGACGTCGGCCATGAGAAGGTGGCGACCTTCTCCGTCACATTCAGGTCGCGATGGCAGGGTACGTCACGTTCTCATCTGCGAAATGCTCTTAACCTAGGTCGGCCAAACAGAGCCCAGCAAGCTCTGTTCGGCCAGGGGGAGGTGATTTCACCAGTTCTTGGGTGATTTGACATTTTTGAGTCAGATTTGGCATTGTCTCGCCACGAGGACGAGCTACGGAGTGGGGGAAACACCGGGGTATCGTCGTTCTTCGCGTTCTTCGTGAGGGTAGGGAGATTCTACCCTGTTTCTCTATGTGGATTACTTATTAAGCATGTTTAGCTTGTTCTAAATGTTGTAGATAGTAGATACCATGCTAGTGTAATGCTTGGAGCTTGAATAATTGGGTTTCATGGTAGTTA
Organism: Colocasia esculenta; assembly: GCA_014218235.1. Taxonomy (NCBI): domain Eukaryota; kingdom Viridiplantae; phylum Streptophyta; class Magnoliopsida; order Alismatales; family Araceae; genus Colocasia; species Colocasia esculenta. Next base: position 172,110,372 of record CM024753.1, read on the forward strand.
GCATGGTTTGCATGGGGATTCTGGAGATGGATTCCTGGCTATTGGTCACTGTCTATGAAGGCAACAGACCTGACTATCGCGTTTAGAACATGACTGAAAGATGCGCGTAATTATCTAAAGTAGTAATCTAGAAGGGGGGTTGAATAGATTACTACCAATTCAAAGCACTATGACCTTCTTTTAGATGCTTACACTGACTTGAGAAAATCTTAAACAGATATGTATTGAATTCGAACTATGATGTGTGTGCTGATTGTGAGTAGAATGAATACCAACGTATCTAGCGTGTGAATAATCTACGTGCCTACCAAACATCTACCGTGAAACGTTCAAACCATAGGACACGAAGATTTAAGGTGGTTCAGAGTACACAACTTGTGTATCCTACGTCCACCGTCCACACACACACGCAAAAAGACTACTTATCAGCGAGTTCAACTCTATAACCACACACATGCACGTTGTCTGATGCAAACACGCAATCAGAACAACAATCCACACGTGGATCAAGCATAAGGAATGCTTGAACCACTACCACACACACAGAGATATGAAAAGTAGAACAGAGGGAGAGTTCTGAGTTGAGGATCAAATGCAAGATATGAACTCTTCAGTGAGTTCATCCAGAAGACTTCAAACTTCACGTCGTTGATGACCACGTGATGAAGACGAAGCTTGAACCGAGGACGAACAGGCTTCAACTCCCCTCGTGAGATGGATCTTCCACGAACAGGATGGAGGGTTGAAGCAGAGCAGCAGGGAGAAGCTTTTCTTTTGGGTTTTGCTTAGGGTTTTGGTATGGTAGCTTCTTGCTGTGAAAATACCTTCATATGATCTACATATATAGGTGTCCAAGTATGGAGAGTCGTGCTTGAACGGATCACCTTAATATAGAACATATACTGACCATCGGATCTGACTTTCTCTTCGTCTGTCGATAGGCACTTCATAACTGTCGACAGCTATTACTCAGATTTGGTTTCTAGAACCATGATGTTGCTGGAAGGCCTTATCTATCGATAGGCGATTTGTTGGCTATCGACAGGTAACCTGCATCTGTCGATAGGTATATTTCATCTGTCGACAGCTACTACTTAGATTGTGCTTCCAGTAGCTTGTTTGTTCTGGATGAGTCTATTTGTCGACAGGGAACTTCCTGGCTGTCGACACATGACCACTTGAAGTGTTTTTCTTGTTCTTTTGCAGTTGGATTTTGTTACTTGTCTTGTGTGTCTTCATACCTACATAAAAAGACATTATAAGTGAGATACAATGAATACATAGGTGATCAATAAAAGCATGATTGTCATTTATTCATTTCTTTCATGTCTTTGTCATTTTTATCATGTTTCCAACATTAAGACAACATTAATTATGTCACACATCATCAAAAAAAATTATGCACATGTCATCATATACATTGTAACCCAACATTCTCCCCCTTTTTGATGATGACAAATTTTAAAATTGATGTTTCTCCCCCTTTTGACAACATTCAAAAAGATAGTTCATGCACACATGGATAAGAATGAAGCAAAGAACTATGTTTTCATTCATTGAACTTGAAGTACACACAGTTACAAAAAGGACATTCATTACATGAAATAAATAAAAGCAAAAGAAGGGAAAGGACATAACTGACAGAACTTACAGACTCATGAACCAATCCTAGTGAAAAGAAAAACAAATAGATAACCCCACACTGAATCCTAGACTCTCTAAACATCATCATTCCCAGAAGCAGTGGGATGACGAAACTAGTAAAACTCAGTGGAGAGCCGGGTGAGCCGATGCTGAATGTGAACGTGAGAATCAGCAAGGGCATCCATTCTGGTGTTGACATGCTCTTGCAACTGATCAAAGCGAGCATTGAGATGATCAAAGCCAGTAGTGATGCTTTGCTGCATTTGGGCCATCTGACCAGCAATAAAATCCCGAAGAGAAGGTTCTTGAGCCGGTGGTGCTTGTTCTTCAAGAGCATCTTCATCACCTCCCTGAGCATCCATGGGCTCTGGTTGGGAGTCTTCACCATCTTCAGCATTTTCAGCAGCTTCAGCATCTTTAGCTGACTCTTCTTCAATATCCTGCTCCTTGCCCTTGAGTGTCCTGGTGACTCTCCCATCAATTAGCTTGTAACCCATCCTATGAGTCGCAGTAAAATCAAATGCACCATAGGACTTGAGAGTTTTGCATTCATAATCATAAATAGGAATACCAATGAAGGATAGGAGGGATGTAATGGGGCAGGCATATGGCATAGACCTCTTGGGATTAGTGAAGCATTGTTTGATGAGGTCCACCATAAGTTGAGGAAGGTTGATTTGCTCAGTGTTGAGGAAGAAGAAGAAGAGGGACTTGTGTATTTCAGTGACGAGTTCCCTGCTTCCATCTTTGGGAGCAACAAGGGTGGTGAAGATGTGATGGATCAGACGGTTGAGAGGAGGAAAGGAGTTAGCATTGAGCTTGACATGGTCCTTGGTGGTGTCATAAGGCTGTTGGGTGATGAGAGTGTAGTACTCCGAGGCAGGGGGATGGTAGACAGAAACATCAGCCCCGGAGTTTGGAATTTGTAAAGCACGACTAAAGGGATTAGATGTGACCTAAAAGGGAATACCTCTGACTGTGGTGTACAAATCCTTACTAGCATTCATCTCCATGTTATTGAAGAACTTGATCACAGCGGTTGGAGAATACCGCTTGTGAGAATAGAAAAAGACTGTCCAGCCTTGGGTGTCAAACAGGGGCTGGAGACATGGAAACATGTCATCCAGGGACACGAAGTCCACATACCGAGGCTAGATAAATTTGGTGAAAGTACCCCGGACCCTGGTGAGGTGTAAACCCTGGGGAACGACAAGCTCCGGAAGACGGTCGTCCCGATGCTATTCCTGAACTCCGCAGGTGCCCCTGAACCTTCGCCGACTCCGGGCGAGAGGGGACGCTGATGAGGGACGAGACGCATGCCCTTGGGAGCCATGAAGAAGGAGAGGGACGAGATAGAGATGACCCTAGAAGGGAAGGAAGACAGGAGAGAGCAAGAAAGAAGAGAAGAAATATGGGTTTTGGCACCCTGGAAGGAGTTCTAAGGTTGAGAGAGGGAGGAAAACACCTTTTAGAGGAAGGTGAGAGGGTGAAGAGGTGTTTTCCCCCGTTGGATATATTTAAAGGAAGTTTGAAGGAAAGGGGGCCCATAAAATCCGGCCAAAAGGGGCGCCAGTTGGGCTTCTGAACTACCCAGAAAAGTGGCTGTCGACAGGCACCCAGTCATCTGTTGACAGCTGCTGAGCAGTTTTGTCCCAGAACAGAATTTTAAGGAATTTAAGTGGAGAATGAGTGTTCAAATGGGATTTTAAGGTTGAGAATAGGTTTATGCCCATTACAAAGTGTCATAAACACAAGTATGAAGACACATAAAAATTCTACAATGGTTAAGAGATAATACTCTGGAATCTTAAGTTATGGCATTTAGAAGACACCATTCAAAAACATATGAAATTAAGATAACCCCTTTGAATAAAATCATTGAAGAAAATCATATACCTTAGTGGGTGATGTTCAGTTGGTAAATGAAGGCAATGTCTACATGAACAATTGACAATAAACAACCCATTGCCCTTGATTTCAAATCATGGAGGCTTCACTCTATTTCTATCATTGAACAATTTCTTTTATCAAGGTAAAGTGGGAAAAGTGGTAATTAGGATCATTGTCACCTTTTAACGTGAAGGTAGACATTCGTGATGCCTGTACCCCCAGTTACTCAGTGGGAATGACCATCATACCATTGTGCAGCGATAATGAAAGGACTTTTTGACGCGAAGACAAACATTTGTGATGCCCATGTCCCTGGTTACTCAATGATGCTCACCATTGCTATGCCTTTATCCCATTTCATATAATTATTGTTTGAACTTTTGAGTTTAGAAATAGGTAGCTTTTCTCCCTTTTTTATTTAAAATTGAAAAACAAGTTCAAAGGGTTATTTAAAGTCAAAGGCCATTGTAAAAACATTAAGTTCAAAAATCTTCTTACTTGTCAATCCATTTAGAAACATGATCATCCACCAGAGAGTTATTCAAGTGAGTTAGGTTAAAGCCATTAGATTTGATCAATGTTTTCTAGATGACACAACCTAGACTCAAGCACAAAATATTATATCAAAATCATTGTGATTAAGGTAATGTCTTTGATACTATGTGAGTATGAAAGGTTGTAATGAACAATAAGTCCAAATTCTCCCCTTGCATAAAAGTAATGAACATACTCATGAAGAATTGCTAAGAAAAAATTGAAGATTTCTCAATTGAAGGGCATCTGTCGACAGTAAGAATGTGACTGTCGACAGCTACTCAAAAACAAAAGAATTGGTGTTCTGGAAAAGCCTATCTGTCGACAGCTAAAGAAGGGGCTGTCGACAGCTACTGTTTCACAGAAGAATTGTGGTTCTGGATGAGGGGATCTGTCGACAGTTGGTGTTCTGGCTGTCAACAGGTACTTGGAAAATGAGTTTTGAGGCATTGAATTGAGTGACATGAAGACCAAGATTTTGAGAAATAATGATACAATGAGCATGAATGATATCTCTCATGAATTTCACTCAACCTACCTAGACTTACTCCCCCATAGTGTGTGCATGTGTGTAAAACATATTCAATCATTTCAAGCAATTCAAGCAATGTTTTTCACATCCATGGCAAGCATTTGCATAAAGAAGAGACATTCATTAGCATATGAGCACAGAATTTCATTCTATTTCAAAAATAAATGAGCTAAAACTGAAAGAAACTAAATACCTCATTTGAAGTTGATGACCTTTATGTGCAAATTGACCATGGATACTTGGCGAGGATGTTTCCTCACGCATAATGATAGTTTCCGAACAAGCTTGACTTATTCTTCCACATGTCACCATTTGATATACCACATAGTCATTACCCAAAAAGATCATTTACTTTAAAATTTGGTATTAGTTACATTGCATTTTGCATAAGCCCAATTCTCTTCTCAATGATGTGAATCTATCTTCAGATAAGGGTTTGGTGAAGATATCTGCCAATTGTTTTTCAATGGGTATGAAGCTAAGATCCAAGGACTTGTTGGCTACCTCATCTCTCAAAAAGTGATGTCTGATTTCTATGTGTTTTGTTCTTAAATGTTGAATTGGGTTCCTGGAAAGATTGATAGCACTAGTATTGTCACATAAGATAGGTGTGCATCCAATGTCAATGTTGTAGTCACACAATTGACCTTTAATCCACAACACTTGAGCCGCACAACTCTCTGCAACAACATATCCTGCCTCTGCAGTGGAGAGTGCAACCGAGTGTTGCTTCTTGGATGCCCACGAAACCATGCAACCCCGTAGAAATTGGCAGTACCCACTAGTGCTTTTGTTGGGTTGAGTGTGAATTTAACACATTTCCCCTCATGATTTCGATGATGACAAGTTGTGATTCTAATGCACAATGAAAGAACATGTCAAATACATCACACATACAATAACAATTTTCAAAAAGTATGTCTCCGAACACATTATATCTCATACATTCATGTTAATACATTGGACTAATAATTTGTGTGTTTATTTCACAGGAACATACACTTTTTGCAAAGGTAGTGTCGACACATCCTCTACTAGTGTCGACACTAGATGCAAATTCCAGGAGACCTCTTTTGCCTGAATGTTACAGGGTGTCAACACAACTCCAGGTAGTGTCGACACTAGATCAGGTTTCCAGCAGAATGATTTCACAGACTGTCACAGTGTGTCGACACAGTCAGGCTTAGTGTCGACACTAGATCAACTTTCCAGAACTCCAGTTTTGTGGAATTTTCACAGGATGTCGACATTGGCTGATGTAGTGTCGACACACTCTGGTGATTTCTGTCAAGTTCAGTCCCACCTGGACACGTGGCTTTCTAGGGTTAAAGGGATTAACCTTGGATCATGTGCCCACGTATCCCAAGGGCACTTTTGGCCATGTGGGGCTATAAATACCTCACTATTTGCCCCAAGCCAAGTAGAGACCTCCATCACATCCAAGAAAAGGCTATTTCGGCGGCAACTCTGAGGTTTCTCCGATCTTGCTTCCCTTGTGCTTCTTCAACCCAATTCCCACTTCTCCAAGCACAAGAAGTGAAGATTGATCCAAGATGAAGCAGTGAGATCACTTCCAAGGGTGCAGATCGAGTAGAAGCAGCCAATTGTGAAGATTTCAAGGAAGATCCCAAAGTACAAGTTGTAGAGCATCGGCCAGGGACTTCAAAGGATCAAGCTTCTTCATAATTCAGCTTCTACAAGGGAGTATACTTGAAGAACAAGGATCTTACACTCAATTCCTCAACTCCCCTTGTTTCTTCTAGGTCATTCTTGAGATTGTGCATGAACTGTTGCATCAATCTTCTTGAATGAACTTTTATAGATCATATCATTGCTAGAGGATCTGGATCTTTCTGTTTTTGTTCTAGCTTTTGTATTGTGAGCAGTCGAGCGCTGGTTTGTAAGTCATCGCACTCACTATGTGGTTTGAGCCGTCGAGCTCTGGTTTGTGAGTCATCGCACTCACTGTGTGGTTTGAGCCGTCGTGCTCAGTATGGAGTCATCGTGCTCCAGGTGTTTCTTGAGTCGTCGTGCTCAATGGTGTTTGGATTCGTCGTGCTCCAGTGTGAGTTGTACTCAAGGTTTTGAGTAGTGTGGCCTCACTGTGTGAGGGGTGGACGTAGGAGTCACTGGATGTGATTTTCGAACCACCTAAAAATCCTCTGTGCAGTGGTTTGAATTGTGGTTTGCCTTTGTATCTCGCTAGATGCATGCATAGGGATTTCGCTCACACTACTAATTGATTTGCTCACACACACTAATCACACTTCAGATCAGTAAATTGTTTGGGTGAATTGATCTCTGATTCGAAGTAATTTTGAATTGCTTAAGCTTCCGCATTAATTGGTGTCAGATCTATTCAACCCCCCCTTCTAGATCTGATCCATCCACCCATCTGATCCTAATAATTGGTATCAGAGCAGGTTAATGTCTGTTACTGATCTGATTTGATTGCTTCTGTTTGATCTCTGTGTTAATTGCTTGAATTGTTTGCTTGATCTTTCACTGTCTCTGTGTGCTTAATAGCTCTGATTCCTACATTTGATATTAGAGCGGGTTAACCACTCTAATTATTAGATCTAATTCCTTGTTACATTGATTCACTGTGATTAGATCTAATAATCTTTTGAGTTTTGGTATAATGGAAAATCTCCTTAATCTGCATGAATTTCCTGTTATAATTTCAGAGAAATCACCAGTCTCACTTTCATCAAGTTTTTCAAAGGAAGCACAAAGAAAAGGAGCAAAAGAAATTCACAAGTACTTTATGGCAAAGAAGAGCCTCAATGAATCCAGAAAATCAACAATTCAAAAGGTTGTGGCTCTCACTGCACATTCCATGAGCTCAGAGCATTCTGCATCCTCTCCAGAAAACAAGAGTTCAAATGGGTCTACAAGATCAGGTAAATCAATTCCAGATCCATTTATGTATTCTAATTCTGATTCTGATGCAGATGAAGGCATGTCTTATGCTGAATTGGTTGAGTTCTGTGAGAAAATATAAAATCTTAATGCAAAGCTGAACACTAAGAATAAAGATTTGAAAAAGACTTTAAAACATTGCCATAAAGAAATTGAAATTTTGATAAATACACTTGCATTGCTCCAGAACAATGATAAAGATTTTTCACAAGAAAATGAGAATTTGAAAGGTGATGTTCAGAAACTAAACTCTGAAAAAGAAAGTTTGAAAGATAAAATCAAAATTTGTGAAAACAAGTTGTCCAAGTTAAAAGAAGATCATGATCAGTTGGAATTTGAAAATCTTGATTTGAAATATGAAAATGGAAAATTAATTGATCTCAATGAAAACTTCAAATTTGATAATGATCAATTAAACAAACAGATCTCTAACATGGCTTATGATCATCAAATAAATGAAAGATGCAAACAACTTGTTGAAGAAAATAGTCATCTAAAAAAGAAGATTGAATGCTTGTTGCATGACAAACCATTAGACAATGATTGTAGCAATTTAAGTAATAAAATTTTTGATTTGGAAAAACAAATTGCTCAATTTGAAAATGAAAAGAACAAGATGAAAAATGGATTGGATGTCATGCTAAACAAGCTTCAAATTTCAGAAAAAGAAGTTGTTGCATTAAAAGCTGAAAAACAGAAGCTTCAACATGAATTGAAAAATACTAAATACACAAGTCTTGCTTTTGTGAGAGATAAGAAAAATGAAAATAAAACAAAATTAACATTTGTTAAAGCTGCTGCAAACAAGAACTCTGCTAATTCTAATGAAAAACTAGTGAAAGTTCTTATTCAAAAACAGACAGAGAAAAAGGAAAATGCTACTGTCAAGAAGATTCATCTATTTCCTCCATCAGTCCAAAAAGCTCCAAGACAAGTTCCAAATTTACATCATGCCAAGAGCCACTAAAAAGCACCTCATTCTCCTCATGGTAAGTCTCCTCATATGAAAAAGATATTCCAACAAATGCATACATGCCAAGGTGAGTACCAGGTAAGAAATGCTCTCATTTGCTTTAACTACAATAAACCTGGTCATCTTGCCAAATATTGCTGGAGTAGAAATCAACATTTCAATAAACATGCCAAATCAGTCAAATGCTTTCATTGTTATAAAATTGGTCATATTTCTAGGGACTGTTGGTACAGAAATGATTTTGTTGTGCATGCTCAGAAATTCCAGTCAAATGCATATGCTCATACACATAGGAATAAATATCATGTTCATACTAAAAATGTTCAGAAATTCCATGTGTATAGGCATATAAATGTTGCACAAAGTCATTCTGTTTCTGCTTATATTAAAAATCCAAAAATTAGAAAACTTCATGAAAACATAGATGCATTGAGCAAGACAAAAAGAAAATTTGGAACTAATTCTGCTCATAGTTCTGTCAATGAAAGAAATGCATCTATATCAAAAATAAAATCATTTTGGATTCAAAAATCTCTATTGCACACTAACATTGATTTCATTGCAGGACCCATGCAAGTGTGGGTCCCAAAATCAGCTTGATCAGCAAGCTGAGGAGTCTTGCAGCCATACATTGTAAATGGATTCAAGATATTGGGTGTGCAAGATAAGAAATGATTGGAGAACACAGGTAAAATATTTGAAAAGCAATTGAAGTCCATTCAGGTAAAACTTCTTATTATTTCAAATTTGAATTGATTGAATTGAAATGATGTTTGATTTTTTATCTGAACAATGAAAAATGTGTTCTGATGCTACTCCCAACAATAACTTTGTGTTTTAACTTTTGGAATCATGTTTGTGTTCTCATGCTTGCTTAATTGTGCACATGATTCTGTGTGCCTATCAACTGCTTTAACTTTTTGGTATATCAAATGATGACATGTGGAAAAACAAGTTATGCTTGTTTGGAAGCTATCATTATGCATGAGTAAAATACTCCGCCAAGTACCAAAAGTCATGTTATGCTTAAAGCCAATTGTGTGCATATCATATGTGAATTGCTTGCTAGCTTTTTCATTCCATGCACATATTAAGGGGGAGTAAATTTGAAAAAGTGCAAAATGTTCATATTCTTTCTGTGCAAACTGTTTGGAATGATCATATCTAAACTGCTTAAATGATCATTTCATATCATGCATATCTTATGGGGAAGTGAGTCAAAAGAATCTTTGAGTGAAATGCTGGAGAAATATTCTTTCATATCTGTTTTATCATTTCTTGATAGATGAGGTAGCAAAGAAATCCTTTAAACTCCACTTTATTGAAACTGAAAATCAAATTGTTGACATCTTCACTAAACCTCTTCCTGAAGGTAGATTTTCATCCTTGAGGAGAGAGCTTGGTCTTTGCAAATATCCATCTTCTTGATCTCTCTCGTTGGGTTGAGTGTTTAGGCATATTCTGAGGGGGAGTCATTGTTTCATCATTCTTCTTTACTTCCTTGATTCATATTGTTCACATCTCTCACAATTCAACATCCATTTCTTTTTGACAATAAATTCTTCAACTCACAATGTGTTAAACTTCTTGGTATATCAAATGGTGACTTGAAGAAGGGCATGTTCTGCTTGTCTGGACACTTTCACTATGCGAGAGTATATGTCTCCGCCAAGTACCAAGAAATGAATATGTAATTGTTGAGGGGGAGCTTTGTTGTTCAAAGAGAATCATTTCTATTTTCAAAATACTTGCATATCTTTACTTTGATGAAAAGTTGTTGGAATCAACATCTCAGGGGGAGCTAGAGAATTCACAAATCATTCTTTTTGCAAAATTCAACACTCTTCTTGAATTACAACAACTTCCTTGCATGATGTACTCATTAAGTTGTCTAGAACCTCAAAATGATTTTCCTTGAGTGATCTACTACATCTTCTTACAGTCAACTCTCAACTATACTCTTCAAGACTACATAAATTCAAATCTCTTTCAAAGATTGAAGGATAATGTGTGCTTTGAATTTAAACATCTTTTTTTTTACAACTGATGTGGGATATAAATGCTTTCATTTTATAAAACTCTCCTTAAATTTACTATTCAACATAGCAATGGCACAAATGCTGAGAAATTACACACCTTCACAATGAATGAAGTGACATGTATGTCATGAAGCCTTTTAGCTATCTCTGTTCAAAGGGTTTTTAAAAATAAAAATAAAAAAAAACATGCTCAATATATTTTTGATGATGACTGAGTAACTGAAAATATTGGCTTCTGATAAACGTATATTTTCACGTTAAAAGGTTGTCATTTACCCCTTGAAACTAGATAATGTTGGCCCTTTATGTACGGCAGCAAGCTAACCTAGAGTGTAACGACCCGAGAACCCGACCCTCGGCCCATGCCGAGGACCCGATTTTCGCGGTCGCCGCCCACGGACCAGGGGGACCCGGAAGGGCTATAACACGCATCTGACAGGATATGTAACGGAGGTAAACGTCAACTGCTAATCTAGAAGCGTATAAGCGGAAACAGGAAAGTAAAGCGAGACCGCTGCGTACCGCTCTAAGTACAGTCCCAACGCACGCACACTAGTACAAGTAAGGAAAGGGGAGAGACAAGTCCCTTAGGGGCATACCACGAGGGTGACGTACACTGAGAGGGGGAACCACTGCTAGCTACGGGGACCAAGACTAACGCCCCGTCTCCTCCGCCCGACGCGCGCCCTGCCGCTGCTGGGAAGACTCACCTGGAAAACAGAGGGATGAGCTTCACAACAGAAGCTTAGTAGGGACTACCAATCTCCTACTGGCTCTAAACAGGCAGAGGAACATATACAACTATTAATAAAGGAAAGACGGCAGTTTATATCTTCCTACCTACAAAAGGAATTGCAGAAGCAAAGCTAAAGCTAACACAGTACGGAAAGTACTCTCGGTCGGAAACTCCATACGACTGCCCGTCGTGACCACCACACGGCTAGTAAAACACAGACGGAGGGAACTCCACCTGGACAAGGAACACTAGCTATAGGAACAACATCACTAGTCAGACGGTCAGGTGCGTCTACAGACGTCTTATCCTCGACCCAGGTCCTGACCCTCACGTCTCGTCAGAGCGAGGTAGGACACAAGTACAACAACAGCAACCGCCGTAGTCTGGCCGGACTACGGTCCCACGCCTGACCTCTCCAAATGGTTCCGGGGCCGTAAGGAGCGAGGCAGTGAGAAGAAGGACTGGCTGACCTGCGCCGGGTAGAACTCCTAACTGTCCTCGGCGTCCCAAACCAACCACAAGAGCTCTGCAAGCGACTCACACGCCACTGTCCTAACCACCGTTTTCCCCTCAGCTCCAGAGTCCGCCTAAGCGGCTGCCAACTCGAGCACACTCGTAGCCCGGAGTACTCCCACAACACGCTCCCGAGGACGGGGGTCCCAGGTAACGGTAACAACCTCTCGCACGGGACAAGCCCTCAAGTGCCGCGCACCAGGCGAACGACTAGAGTGAGACCGTACTAGGGGACTAGCACAGGTGCCACGATACAGTAAAGCGAAAACGGAAGCGGCGGAAGCACAACCTGCCTCTGGACTGAGAAGGCGACATAGGCCCTGTCGCCTTCAAGAAGGCGACATAGGGGGTGTCGCCTTACCAGTCAGGTGGCTACACAGGGTATGTCGCCTTACCAGTCAGGTGGCGACACAGGGTATGTCACCTTCAGGCCAATCGGGGGTTCTGGAGACTCTTCTTCCTGGAACCTCCCCGAAACGGGAGAAACACTACACACGGGGGAGGGGAGCATGCTTATCATGCTAGAAAGCCATTAAACACACAAACCACCCTCGAACACCCCAAGAACATGGATTCTACGCTCGGAGGAAAACCTCACTCACACGAGCATGGAGTTCTCACACTCCCCAAACCCCAATCACACGAGAACCACGGTCTAGACGGGGAGGGGATCATGCTTAGGGCGAAGGAGTCGGATGTCCCTACCTCCACACGAAGAACGCACCCGTTGGGGCCTTCTCGTTGGTTTGGCCGTCTCCTCCTCGCACCGCACGGCACGAACACAACCACTGCACGAACGGAGCGTCACCCTCCTCAGCATGGCCGCCTCAACACGGGGGAGGCACCCCAAAACCGTTGGAAGCTTCGAGAGGGCGAGAGAAAGAGGGGGAAAGGAGAGGCGCGAGAGAGGGGGAAGGGGCTCGGGCGCCCGGGGTTTAAGCCCGCGGTCCTGAGAAGGCGACATACCCCATGTCGCCACGGAAACCAGAAGGCGACACACCCCCCGTCACAACCTACGGACAACGGTCAAATCTCATAATTTGAAAAAGTGAAGGCGACAGCCATCTTGTCGCGTTCACCTGACACCACCAGAGCCGTACTGTAACACCCCGAAAAATTGCAAATTTAAAAATTTTAGAAAGATAGAGGGATAAAAATAAATAAACGTATTGGAGAGACTTCCAATACCATGTGTTAATAACCTATTAATAAGATTGGGCCAATAGAGCATATTTGGCCCAAGGATATGAACAAACTAGGACAGAAAATGGCCCAGAAATTCGTGTATGTAATTATGCAGTAATTAGTGAGGGTAATTTGGGGTTAAATTATGGATGAGTAGTCATGTAAGGTAAGCCAAAACCGAACTCAATCCCAATTGGTGGTTTCCTAAACCTTGGCTACCTCTTTTAAGTAATGGAATCCCAGATTTTCTGGAAACTAGGAAACAGAGCTCGTAGCCCCTTTCCTAGCATCATTAGGACTCTTAACAACATCCTAAAACTATAAGAACTCGACCCTAAACTCTTGGGGAAGGTTTAACAATGAAGTTGGAGTCATTTGGAAGCAAGCAAGAACTTCTGAGGAACAGGAGAAAGGCTGGGAATCCGGAGCTTCATCCCCTGCATCCTCTGTTGTGTCCAGAACATCAACAGGTTTTAGATCTTCATAAAGGTAGGTGTTCTCGGGCCAAGATTAAAGAAAACCAATGCCAACATGTAGTTCTTTGAGTCTGGGATCATTTGCACTTGATTTGCCCAATTTTCATAGAGTATTCTTCGTGTATTGGTGATTTTCCCGAAGTCTTGCACAGTTAGGGCTTTCCTCGTTCGTCATATTGTGCACATGATTTAAGACCAAATTTGACTAAACTTTCTTCATGAAAGTTCTTCCAATTGAAGTCACGATCATCTTCTATGTTGGACGTTTTGTCCAAAAATCCTTCCTTAGAGAGTTAGGAGCATGATAAGAGAGTCTCTGCATGATACTACAATTTCGGGCTACACTTGATTTTCTGTTCTTCATATGTTTCCTCGGGATTCAAGACCGAATTAGATCAAACCCTCAACATAAAAGTTCTTCTAATAGTTGTCCTCTTCATCTTTTATGTTGAACGTTTTGTCTAAATGTCACTCATTAAAGAGTTATAAGAGTTGTAAGTGAATCACTGCATGAGAAGTGTCATCGGGTTCCACATGACCATGTGTTTTGTTCTGGAAAAGCCACTAGTGTCGACACTGCCTGTGCCAGTGTCGACCTGCTGTCCCAAAACAGCCCAAATGGTGTTCTGGGAAAGCCACTAGTGTCGACACTGCCTGTGCCAGTGTCGACCTACTGTCCCAAAACAGTCCAGAAAGTGTTCTGGGAAAGCCTCTAGTGTCGACACCACCTATGCTAGTGTCGACACACTGTCCCATATTGACCAGAAGGTTTTCTGGAAGCTGTCTCTAGTGTCGACACTACCTGGACTCGTGTCGACACGACTTGACCTTTTTGCCTTGTATTTGAGGCACTGTGTCGACACCACCTGAACTAGTGTCGACACTACCTAACCAATTTTGCCTATTTTTGTCTTGGGTTTGGAGCATGGTGTCGACACCACCTGATCTAGTGTCGACACTACCCTTACAAGATTTTTGTATAATTTGGGTCTAATCATTTCATGATGTCTTCAAGCATGTACATGATGTTATATGGTATGCATGGACTTAAAATAAATCAAACCATTAAAGGAAATGGTAATGATATGAATATGATTCTAATGTGTAAATTTTGATTGATCTTATGATCCTTGGATTATCTTGTGATCTTACTTATTGTCAATGGATAAGATAATAATATGATATGAATGTGGGGATGAATACATGATTAGTATGGACATATTAGTAGTGTTAATGTTATGATTCGCATATGAGTTTCATGGTTACATGTTTTCCGGTGTTTAATTGATTATTGTCATATGCATACATGTTAGGAAAGTACATGGTCTACATATGATCTGTCTTTAGAAACACCCTCTTGTCAAGACATTAATGAATTATGAAATATAAGATACGATGTTATCCTGCCTTGTTCTTTTGAGCTGTTTGTCATTCCTTGACTCTATAAATGATCATGTCCTTTTTACTATGAGCTTGTCATTGAAACTCTGTGGCCATAATATGAATATGTTTGTTCGGCACATAGTGGGACTCCGGTCCAAAACTTGATACAATGCCTGTGCAATAGGGCCCTGTCCGGTCCTGGGGAGGAGTGCCCCAACGTACTTGTTAACCGAGGGAGTATGGACTCTTGGTGATTGGCATAGCACACCTGACATGCAAGATTGTGAATATGTGCCTCCTGTTTGACTTGATAAGTTTCACTTGACATGATATGATACGTTTGTTCTTGTGAACACATGAGCTCCGTTTGAATATGGCCAATCTTTCGATACGATTCTATTCTTGAAATATCTGTCCATTGTATATGAAATTCGACATTTGATCTGATATGATATCCGTTCTATTCTGCTATTCAATCTGTTAGTATTGCATACATTGTCATCATATTCATGTGCATATTTTCCTATTTAAAATGTTAATCATGTATACTAGTGCCCGCACGTTATTGAGATGTAAATCCTACTGAGCTAGTTCGCTCACCCCTATCATCTTGCCCTTTTTCAGGTAGTGATGAAGAACCCGTGGAGTCAGATGGGACCAGGCAAGAGTGACGAGCACCCGTCCTAGAATAGATGACAGTTTAGAAATAGAAATTGAGTAGTCTATGTAATAGTGAAATTTTTCTGGAAGATTATTTGAATAATGGACCCTTTGGTTAATTCTTCTTATGTGAGGTTGTATCTAGTTGAATGAAATGAATTAAAGTATACTATTGGTGACCATATTATAGTCTTGAATGTGTTGTTATATCTGAATATGACTCTGCACTATTCAACTGTGATACGCCGGTTTGTATCGTTCACGTCCCCCGGTATTTATTTCGCTGCTAAATATTCGGGGTGTGACACGTACTGACACAAAGGACGCCCGTCACATCTGTCAGACGGCGTCTGGGGAGACGCAATGGGAAGGCGACATAGGCCATGTCGCCTTCAAGAAGGCGACATACCCCATGTCGCCATCCATCAAACCAGAAGGTGGCAGTGGGTATGTCGCCTTCAAGAAGGCGACATACCCCCTGTCGCAATCCCAAGCAGAACCAGACATCAACGCGATCGGAACCACGTCGCGACAGTCACCCTGCCGCGACCCAGAGGACGGGGCCAAGGGCCCAAGGGGGCCGGGGTGTTACAACCCTCCCTCCTTAAGACAGTTCGTCCTCGAAATGAAAACAACTCGGTCTCAACCCGGAAGACGACAAAAGGGGAGATCACCACATACCGATCAATCAAACAAGTAAGGAAACTGCTCCTGCATCTCATCCTCGCGCTCCCAGGTGGCCTCGCCACCGACACGGTTCTGCCAAACGACCTTAACCAGCGGAATCTGCTTCCTGCGCAACTGCTGAACTTTGCGGTCGACAACACTAACTAGGTACTCTGGCACTGACAAATCTGGCGCTACCTCTAGCTGCGAGTAGTCCAACACGTGCGAAGAGTCTGCAACGTACCTCCTGAGCTGCGAAACGTGGAAAACGCTGTGCACACCTGCTAGCTCTATCGGAAGACTCAGCCTGTATGCCACCTCGCCGACCCTCTCAGAAATGGGGAAGGGCCCAATATATCTGGGACTGAGCTTTCCCCTCTTACCAAACCTCATGACCCCTTTGGTCGGCGAGACCCGCAGGAAGACCAGGTCACCGACGCTGAACTCTAGCGGTCTCCTGCGGACATCCGCATAACTCTTCTGCCTGCTCTGTGCTGCCCGAAGCCTCTGCCTGACCAAACTGACTGTCTCTGCACACTGCTGCACTAACTCTGGCTTCAAAAGCTGCCTCTCACCAACCTCGAACCAGTGAAGCGGAGTCCTGCACGGGCGACCGTAGAAGGCCTCGTATGGCGCCATTCCGATGCTCGAGTGATAAATGTTGTTATACGCGAACTCTACCATCAGAAGGTGAGACTCCCAAGTGCCGCTCCAGTCTAAACAGCACACTCTCAGCATATCCTCCAGTGTCCGTATGGTGCGCTCTGACTAACCGTCTGTCTGCGAGTGGTATGCTGTGCTGAACCTCAACTCTGTACCCAGTGCTCTCTGAAGACTGCGCCAAAACCCTGACGTGAACCTCAAATCTCTGTCGGAGACGACTGAAACTGGGATCACGTGCAATGAAACAACTCTGTCCACGTACAGCTTGGCTAACCTGTGCACTGACCACGACATCCTGATCGGAAGAAAATGCG
Source organism: Colocasia esculenta (assembly GCA_014218235.1). Lineage (NCBI taxonomy): Eukaryota > Viridiplantae > Streptophyta > Magnoliopsida > Alismatales > Araceae > Colocasia > Colocasia esculenta. The sequence continues at coordinate 172,127,502 of CM024753.1, forward strand.
CTGCCTTGGTCAAACGGTCCACGATCACCCAGATACCATCATGCCTCAGCGGGGTGCGGGGAAAACCAACTACAAAGTCCATGGTGATGTCGTCCCACTTCCACTCGGGAATGGGCAACGACTGCAGCTCACCACCAGGACGCTGATGCTCGGCCTTTACCTGTTGACAGGTAAGGCACCGGGAAACAAACTCTGCCACGCCCCTCTTCATCCCTGGCCACCAGAAGGACCTCCTCAAGCAATGGTACATCTTGGTGGAACCAGGATGAACAGCATACCTTGATCGGTGAGCCTCTGACAAAACTACCTGGCGCGCCTCCTCAGGAACGTACAAGCGGCCTCTGAATCTAACCTCACTGTCCTCGCTGAGCTCAACGACCGGCATCCACAAAATGTTTGCTAACTCTGCATCTGCTCGCTGCGCCTACAACACCTGCCTAAACAGTGACGGCCGAATTGACAAACTGGAAGCCACGGCACGATCTCTGGTCCTCGACAGAACAAACAACCCCTGAGACAGCTCCTCAAACAGTCTCCACTCTCTGACCATCAGCGAACTCAAGCGCACGCGCCTACTCAACGCATCGGCTACAACGTTAGCCCTTCCTAGATGATAGAAAAGGGTTAGGTCGTAGTCCTTCAAATACTCCATCCATCGGCGCTGCCTCAAGTTCAAATCCTTCTGGGTGAAGATGTACTGCAAACTCTGGTGATCGGTGAAGATCTGAAAAGCCTCGCCATACAGGTAGTGCCTCCACAACTTGAGAGCGTATACCACTGCTGCTAGCTCCAAGTCATGGGTGGGATAGTTCTCCTCATGCTTCTTGAGCTGCCGAGAAGCATAGGCAACGACCCCACCATGCTGCATCAGCACGGCACCCAAACCTGACCTCGACGCATCGGTGTAAACCACGAACCCACCGGTGCCCGACGGCAAGACCAACACTGGCGCCGAAGTCAACCTCATCTTCAGCTCCAAGAAACTCTGCTCACAGTCCTCTGACCAAACAAACTTGGTGTCCTACCTCGTCAACCGAGTCAACGGTGCTGCAATCTTGGCGAAATCCTGAATGAACCTCCGGTAGTAATCTGCCAGACCCATAAAACTGCGGACCTCTGCAACTGATGTGGGCTGCTCCCAAGACAACACTGCCTCAACCTTGGCCGGATCCACCGCCACACCAGAACCTGAGATCACGTGCCCGAGGAAGTGCACCTCGCTCAGCCAAAATTCACACTTGTCGAACTTGGCGTAAAGACGGTGACTCCGTAGGGTCTCTAGCACGATCCTCAGGTGCTCCTCGTGCTCCTCTTCAGAAGCCGAGTAAACCAGAATATCATCAACAAAAACAACAACAAAGCGGTCTAGGTACTCACTGAACACCCTATGCATCAGATCCATGAATGTTATAGGTGCGTTCGTCAGCCCAAACGGCATCACGACGAACTCAAAGTGACCGTACCTGGAATGGAAAGCCGTCAAACCAACATCCGACTCTCTGATCCACAGCTGGTAGTAGCCGGATCTCAAGTCGATCTTCGAGAAAACTCAGGCCGATTGCAACTGATCAAACAAATCATCAATTCTCGGCAATGGGTACCTGTTCTTCACAGTGACCTGGTTCAACTGCCGATAATCGATGCACAAACGAAGACTACCATCCTTCTTCCTCACGAACAAAACAGGCGCACCCCACGGCGAACGACTCGGACGAATGAAGCCCAACTCAAGCAACTCTTGCAGCTGGCGCTTCAACTCACGCAGCTCCGCCGGGGCCATCCGGTAAGGTGCCTTGGACAAAGGCATCGTACCAGGCAAAAGCTCGATGGAGAACTCTACCTCTCGCTCAGGCGGCAACCCAGGTAGATCCTCCGGAAACACGTCAGAAAACTCAGAAACAACTGGCACATCAAAAACTGAAGACCCGCTAGGCTCCAAGGAACAAACCAAAGAAAGGTAAGCAACGCAGCCATCACGGATCAAACGACGAGCCTTACAGAAAGAAATGAACGGCCGACGGGTAGACTGGATACCTCGAAAGCAGAGAACAGGTGCTCCGGGTATCTCGAACCAAACGGTCTTCCTCTGACAATCAACCACGGCTGAGTGAGCCTCCAACCAGTCCATGCCCAGGATGACGTCGAAGTCGCAAAGCTGCAACGCGTACAACTTGGCCGGCAACTGGTGACCCTCAACCTCGACTGTCACACCCTCCAGGTAACCGAAGGAACGCATACAGTCACCGGACGGGAGATCGACCAATACGTCACACTGCCTCTCGGGTGTGTGACAAGCAAGAGACTCATAAAACTCCTCGGAAGCAAAACACAAGGAAGCACCGGGATCAACCAAAACACGAGCAGCTCTGCCAAGGATAGGTAGAGTACCTATTACTAGGTTCGATGCCTCTGCCTGCTCCCGGGTGAGTGCCATCACGTGACCACGACCACGTCCATGCTGTGGTGCCTGCTGGGGCTGCTGCTGCGGCGGCTGCTGGTGCTAAGGAAGCTGCTGCTACTGCTGGTACGACTGGTACTGCTGCGGCTGCGGGAACTGCTGGACCTGCTGCTGGTACTGCCCTCTCTGCTGCTGACGCGGTGCCTGCTGCTGGGGAGGGTACTGGTACTAAGGTGGCTGCTGCGGGTACTGCACTGGCTGCTGCTGCTACGGAGCTTGCCCCCTAGGGCAATCCCTCCTAAAGTGGCCTGGCAAGCCACAAGTGTAGCACACTGGCTCCTGACTGCCCTGCTCAGCACCCTGCTGTACTGACTGCTCTGCAAACCTGGACTGACGCCTCTACTGACGGCTCCGTCCACCCCCGCGAGTAGACAACTTCCTGAACTGCGAGCGAATTCCAGAGCTACCAGAACCGCCCGAGCCTGAGGAAGAGGAAGTCGCACTACCGCTGCTGCCTGTTGGACGCTGGAACGGCGAGGACCTGGAAGAGGCTCCTCCCTGCTGCTGCTACTGCTGCTACTGAGGCTGCCAAGCCTCCCTATCCAAGGCGGTGGCCTTCGCCACGGCCTCTCCCAAGGTGGTACACATGTGTGCCGTCACACCCCACCTCAGTTCTGGTCTCAGCCCTACTATAAACCTCTCTGCACAAGCCTGGTCACTGCCTGCTACATGAGGCACATGCCTCAACAACCGGACAAACCTCTGGTGGTACTGAGAAACTGTGAGGTCGCCCTGCACCAACTCGTAGAACTGGTCCCGTCTCTCACGTCGAGAGTAGTCGGGGAAGTACTCGCCGTGGAAGACCTCCAAAAACTGCTGCCAAGAGATCTGGTCCAACCGCTGCCCCTAGAAGTGAGTCTGTCTCTGAACTCTCCACCACTCATGGGCTGCTCCCTTGAGCTGGTATACTGCCAAACGAACCTGGTCCTCCTCAGCGCACTCCATAGTCTCGAAGATGCGCTCCAACTCATGGGTCCAGCTCTTTGCCTTATCTGGATCATACTCACCGTGGAACATCGGTGGGCGAAGACGCAGGAACCTCTCGAGGAGAGTGGTCCTCGCCTCCGACACCGCTGCCCTCCGCTGACTGGACCGGGTACTCCCAGTACCTGACCGCTGCTGGCAGACTGGCCGCTCCACCTCTGGCTCCACCTCCTGCTACTCTGGTACGGCTGGGGGAGGTACTGGAAACTGACCACTTGCTGCTACCTGCCCGGGCTGCCACGCTCCCTGGTACATAGCTCTGAAGAATTGCTCGGCCATGGGAAACCAGTCTGCATACTGCTGAGCCTGAGGGTGGTACTCCTGCTGCTGCTGCCCACCTACTGCCGCTGCCTCTGCTGCTGCTGCCTGTGCACCCTGAGGCTGTGCCAATGACTCTTCCACAGACACCTCCTCCTGAACCTACCCCTGAGCGGGCATGTCGGACTCATCCTGCTGCTCAACCAGCTGCCTAGCCTGACTGCGCCTACGCGGAGCCATGACCTACACGGCAACACAACTGACAAAGGTTACAAATACCTCTTGGGCGGCTAGCAGTGTACTTGTACTATTGTTGGGACTTACTGTTGCAGTTTAGATCCACTACAAGTCCTGTCAGACCAAGCTCTGATACCAACTGTAACGACCCGAGAACCCGACCCTCGGCCCACGCCGAGGACCCGATTTTCGCGGTCGCCGCCCACGGACCAGGGAGACCCGGAAGGGCTATAACACGCGTCTGACAGGATATGTAACGGAGGTAAACGTCAACTGCTAAGCTATAAGCGTACAAGCGGAAACAGGAAAGTAAAGCGAGGCCGCTGCATACCGCTCTAAGTACAGTCCCAACGCACGCACACTAGTACAAGTAAGGAAAGGGGAGAGACAAGTCCCTTAGGGGCATACCCAGAGGGTGACGTACACTGAAAGGGGGAACCACTGCTAGCTATGGGGACCAAGACTACCGCCCCGTCTCCTCCGCCCGACGCGCGCCCTGCCGCTGCTGGGAAGACTCACTTGGAAAACAGAGGGATGAGCTTCACAACAGAAGCTCAGTAGGGACTACCAATCTCCTACTGGCTCTAAACAGGCAGAGGAACATATACAACTATTAATAAAGGAAAGACGGCAGTTTATATCTTCCTACCTACAAAAGGAAGTGCGGAAGCGAAGCTAAAGATAACACGGTACGAAAAGTACTCTCGGTCGGAAACTCCGTACCACTGCTCGTCGTGACCACCACACGGCTAGTAAAACACAGACGGAGGGAACTCCTCCTGGACAAGGAACACTAGCTACGGGAACAACACCACTAGTCAGACGGTCAGGTGCGTCCACAGACGTCTTATCCTCGACCCAGGTCCTGACCCTCGCGTCTCGTCAGAGTGAGGTAGGACACAAGTACAACAACAGCAACCGCCGTAGTCTGGCCGGACTACGGTCCCACGCCTGACCTCTCCAAACGGTTCCGGGGCCGTAAGGAGCGAGGCAGTGAGAAGAAGGACTGGCTGGCCTGCGCCGGGTAGAACTCCTAACTGTCCTCGGCGTCCCAGACCAACCACGAGAGCTCTGCAAGCGACTCACACGCCACTGTCCTAACCACCGTTTTCCCCTCAGCTCCAGAGTCCGCCTAAGCGGCTGCCAACTCGAGCACACTCGTAGCCCGGAGTACTCCCTCAACAGGCTCCCGAGGACGGGGGTCCCAGGTAACGGTAACAACCTCTCGCACGGGACAAGCCCTCAAGTGCCGCACACCGGGCGAACGACTAGAGTGAGACCGTACTAGGGGACTAGCACAGGTGCCACGGTACAGTAAAGCGAAAACGGAAGCGGCGGAAGCACAACCTGCCTCTGGACTGAGAAGGCGACATAGGCCCTGTCGCCTTCAAGAAGGCGACATAGGGGGTGATGCCTTACCAGTCAGGTGGCGACACAGGGTATGTCGCCTTACCAGTCAGGTGGCGATACAGGGTATGTCGCCTTCAGGCCAATCGGGGGTTCCGGAGACTCTTCTTCCGGGAACCTCCCCGAAACGGGAGAAACACTACACACGGGGGAGGGGAGCATGCTTATCATGCTAGAAAGCCATTAAACACACAAACCACCCTCGAACACCCCAAGAACATGGATTCTACGCTTGAGGAAAACCTCACTCCCACGAGCATGCAGTTCTCACACTCCCCAAACCCCAATCATACGAGAACCACGGTCTAGACGGGGAGGGGATCATGCTTAGGGCGAAGGAGTCGGATGTCCCTACCTCCACATGAAGAACGCACCCATTGGGGCCTTCTCATAGGTTTGGTCGTCTCCTCCTCGCACCGCACGGCACGAACACAACCCCTGCACGAATGGAGCGTCACCCTCCTCAGCACGGCCGCCTCAACACGAGGGAGGCACCCCAAAACCGTTGGAAGCTCCGAGAATGCAAGAGAAAGAGGGGGAAAGGAGATGCGCAAGAGAGGGGGAAGGGGCTCGGGCGCCCGGGCTTTAAGCCCGTGGTCCTGAGAAGGCAACATACCCATGTCGCCACGGGAACCAGAAGGCGACATACCCCCCGTCGCAACCCACTGACAATGGTCAAATCTCGGAATTCGAAAAAGTGAAGGCGACAGCCATCTTGTCGCGTTCACCCGACACCGCCAGAGCCGTACTGACACAAAGGACGCTTGTCACGTCTGTCAGACGGTGTCTGGGGCGACGCGATGAGAAGGCAACATACGCCATGTCACCTTCAAGAAGGCGACATACCCCATGTCGCCATCCATCAAACCAGAAGGAGGCAGTGGGTATGTCGCCTTCAAGAAGGCGACATACCCCCTGTCGCAATCCCAAGCAGAACCAGACATCGACGCGATCGGAACCACGTCGCGACAGTCGCCCTGCCGCGACCCAGAGGACGGGGCCAAAGGCCCAAGGGGGCCGGGGTGTTACATAGAGAGGGGGTGAATAGGTTTTTCTGAAATCTGAAATAGAAACTTAAGCACAGAAATTAACACTTGAAGATTTGGTTAGTTTAGTGTGATAAAGAGTAGTAGTGCGGAAGCAAATAAACAATCACACAAAGGACACAAGGATTTTATCCTGGTTCGGCCCTTCCCACATGGAAGTCCTACGTCCAGTCCCCAAGCAACCTCTTGGGATTTCACTAACCAAGGGTACAGTCCCCCTCGATGACACTACAACACCCAGCACCCCAGCTGGTCTTCTTCTCTTTCCCGGGCAAGAAGGCAGCCCACTTCTTTTCTAGGCTCAGAAGCAAACCTACTTCTTTTACAGGTTCAGAAGTAAACCTCTTAGAACAAACCCCAGTGCGGTTCTGCTAGACTTAAATCCCCAACTAGGTCCTCTTGGTACAAACCCCATCAAGGTTCTGCTAGACACTAACCTCTAGCTAGGTTACACACTGTATACAGTCCTACAGCTGGACAAGGGTCTTTCTTATAAAAGAAAGAACAAGACTGAGAGCTAATACAGGATGAACACTATTGACTTAGCTCACAGTCACAGACTCTCCCTCAAGATTACAATGAGCATAAGGAGAATGGATGAGAAGAAGGCTTGAAGGCGATGAAGACTTCTTCTTGAAAGCTTCTGTAGATTTTGGCTCGAGCTCTTCTCTTTTTCTCTAAGTGTTTGTGGCGTGAAGGTTCTTCTCACAGTTGTACACTCCTTGAAGGATTTTCAGTAAGGCTCACTCTTTGTTCTTCAGCAATGCTCCATTTTTTATATGAGCAGCTTTAGAATAGATCCGTTGGAGCTCTTCTAGTCGTTGCTGATCTTTCTCTTCATTTGTCTTAATCAGACTCTGGTGGTCTTCGAGGTCTGTAAGCATAGAAGAGTGTTAGCATAAAAGAGTGTTTTTAAGATATCAGTGCATGCTACTGTGTTTCTGCTAACATTCTGAAAATAGTAGTTCATATCTATTTGACAAGACTCTGAAATATGCATGCAGCTTTTTGTCAGAAGATATTTGACTTTTCATTTAAGCGCCAAGCATATTTGAAATATAAAGGCAATATGTATTTGAACAGAATCTATGAAGAAATCGTTATGAGCATGACTTATGAAATCGTTATGTGAAGAGTCGTTATGATCTTCTGAAGAAATCGTTGTGATCAATAAAGAAATCGATGTGATCACTTATGAAATCGTTATGCAAGCAAATCGTTATGATCTCCTGAAGAAATCGTTGTCATCAATAAAGAAATCAATGTGATCACTTATGAAATCATTATGCAAGCAAATCGTTATGATCTCCTGAAGAAATCATTGTGATCAATAAAGAAATCGATGTGATCACTTATGAAATCGTTCTGAGATCAATTTCTTATCAAATCGTTGTGAAGGCAAATCGATGTGAGGGCAAATCGTTGCACTCACTTATCAAATCGTTATGAGACCGATTTCTTATCAAATCGTTGCGAAGGCAAATCGATGTGAGGGTAAATCGTTGCACTCACTTATCAAATCGTTATGGCTTCTAAAGAAATCGTTATAGCGCTTATAAAATCAATTAAAACAAAATTGATGTAGCGCTTATTAATTTGGCACTTAAACTAAAATCGATGTATATTGATTAAACATCGATTTTATCATTTTAGTGGGCCTTATTGCATCAATGAGAGACTTAGCATTTTGCTATGAGATTGATGCGACACAGATGAAACAAAATATTCAATAACATTTAATCAACAAAGATATACTAATTGAAATCATCATAAGTTTTGTTATCACCAAAATACAAGGACAACTATAAAGTGGTTCAACAGATAATGGGTAAATCTCTAGTATCCAGGGACTATGGTGTGTAAAAAACATTAGTTCTTGAGTGAACAAGATTTACTACATTTGATAGTTTGATTAAAAAAATAATAATGTGTGTTTGTCAAAGGAGAATTGTTTAAAAGAATCATCCCTATCTTTCATCAGTTTGCTTTAAAGCTGTTTATTTTCATCACACTTGATCTCAATCTAAAAGACATTTTTATTTCTTTGGATTTGGAGAATATGGTCGTTTGTCATTGATTGTTGAATGTATTATATCCCTCAAACCATCATTTTAATGGCTCAAGTCACTTAATAAACATATCCTATAAGTTGTTATGTAAAACTTGAAGTTTGCTGAATTTTTGTAACAATTTGACAACTGAATTCTTTGGTGTCTTAAAAATCCTTGAAAAGTTAATTCCATTCATATTTTATCATATTAAAGATTTCCCAAAACCCACAAATTTTTCCCATGCTCAAATACTCAAAGTTTCTTCAGGCCAGGTCGACACTACCTCCATCTAGTGTCGACACAGTCCAGCTCAGGTCGACACTAACCTCTTCTAGTGTCGACACATACCTCTGTCTGGGCGGTTCAGGTCTTGGGCGCTGGTTTGGGATTGTTGTTCCTGCGGGACAGTGTACCCCCAAAACCCTTTTTTTTATATACCCATGTCGGACCCATGGCCGCCATTCCCTTTGATAATGGCACGACTCTTCCTCCCTTCACACCATCTCTGTCTACATCCTCTTCCCGCCATCTCCTTCGTCCTCTCCATCCTCTTCTTCTACTGCAACCATGGCCCCCAAGAAGGTGCCTCGTCGTGGTGCCAGGTCTCGGGCCAATGCAAGACCAGTTGCCGTGGAAGACCCTCCTCCTGTTGAGAAGCGAAGCAAACATCGCCATGACCCCGTTAAGCAGCCATGGTTTTCATCTGCTTCTCCCACTCCTTCTAGGAGAGGTAAGGCATCCTCTTCAAGTAGAGGTCCTTCCCAAAGGGGTCCTAGAAACCCTAGGAGGAAGATTTTGGCATCTTCCCCTAAAATTTCTGAAGAATCATCTTCTCCTTCATCTGGGTCTTCTCAACCCTTAGAGGAAACCCCTTCAAAGTTGGCCAGTGAAGGAAAGTCCATTCTAAAGCCTAGGGCTGTAGATTTGAAAGACAATGAGCTCGCAGCTGCATTTCCAGAAATTCTCCAATTCTTCAACTTTCAGTCTTGGTTGCCATTCATTTCTAACTTTAGAACTATTTACCCAAGACTTGTACAAGAATTCTATTTGAATTTGGAATGTGCTGATGAAGGGTACAAGTCTGAAGTCAAGGGCGTGTTGATAGATTTGCCCACAGAGCTAGCTGCCACCTTGTTTCGAATTCCTAATGAAGGGACTGATTATCATAATTTTGAGTTTAATCACCATGAAGCTTACTCCTTGTTGAATGGACTTCCATCTGATGTCAATGATCCCCGGCAAACTCATGTCACAAAATTCAACACAAACACATTTCCTCCTGTGTTGAGATTTCTCCACCACATTGTAGATACCCGGTTCCGGCTATTGGGCTGAACCACATTTCATGTTATCCTAGTTAGCCCCTAGTTGGTCACTCACTTTGAGCCCATCATTAGCCTTGATTGAACCCATTAACAATTTAAAATTGCCTTGAAATTCTGCCCATTATTATTTTGGAGGGTCCTTATGCAATTATGACTCATTTTTTTTATGAAACTGGTTGATAAATGCAAAATAATTCGATTTCCTAGTCGCGGCATATCATAGCGCCGCATCTCTGAGTCGCAACGGCCCTGGACGCCGCGACAGCCCATGCATGATATCCATGCACGTGGGCTTACTGTCGCGACGCCCCGCCCCGTCGCGTCTGTAGTCGCGACCCCACGATACGCCGCGACATCGCCTGAGCACACCAGACTCCGCAACAACCTCCTATTTATCTTCCTATTGATCCAGCTTTATCCCTAGGAAATATCTCAACCCCTTGGTGCGAGATTTCGGCCCTAGGGTCTCTTTTGAGGATCCCTTGGACTCTCCCTTGCAATTTAAAAGGTCATTATCTCCCATTTTGAATTTTGACCATTTTGAAGAGATAATATCACCCATTTCTCTCTCATGGCTCTATAAAAGAGAGGCCCCTCTGTTGGGTTTTCCATATATCATGTTTTTGATGATCACATTAACATTCTGAACATTGATTTAATGCAAAATTGATGTGTTAATAACATGAAAAACACCATGAAAGTGATTGAGTTAAACATTGCTAAATCATACAATGTACTCACTAACAATGTATTTGCATGTAGGTGTACAAGCATGAAAGATGGAACTTGAAGAGGCATTGAAAAGATGAGCAAAAGGCACAAAAATCTGTCAAAGAGGTGCATCTGTCGACAGATGCAAACTGCCTGTCGACAGATTCACACAGTCATTCTCAGACAGATCTCAGGTTTGCATCTCTGAGTGCATCTGTCGACAGATGCAATGTACCTGTCGACAGATACACACAGACAACCCAGGACAGAGCTCAGGTTTCTATTCCTGAGTGCATCTGTCGACAGATGAAAACTGCCTGTCGACAGATACACTCAGAAACTCATTTCCTGAAACCAGTTCTCAGCCTGAGTCTGCCTGTCGACAGATGCAAGTGCACCTGTCGACAGCCGACGGAAACTTCAGATTTTGGGTTTCCAAATCCGGCCCCACTTGGGTGTTTCCTTCCTCCACGACCCCCACCTTTACCTAACACTATATAAGCATCCTTTTGGAGCCAATTTCGCAGAGAGAGCAGCCTCCCATCCAAGAGCCTCCAAGGGACCAAGAGGAAAAGCCCCAAATTGCTGATCTGCTTCAACTTTCCGCCCAGATCGACGTGGAATCACTATCTATCGGAGCTGAAGCCGGATCGTCATCAATTCAACCTTCTACATCGATCAATCTACATCCAATCGAAGTTTGAAGAGCGTTTGGACGATCCACGAGAAGAATTCCAACTGGATTTGTTCCCTAATTCCCAATTCTTCTCCATTTCATAATTTCCATCCAATCGTGTGTGTGTGTGGTTGTGTTTCGAGCATCCCTTGTGCTTGATTCACGTATTTGTGGTTGTTCTGATCGTGTTTCATCAGACAACGTGTGTGTGTTTGAGTTGTAGTGTTGAACTCGCTCATAAGCAGTCGTTTCTGCGTGTGTGTGTGGACGGTGGATGTAGGATACACGAGTTGTGTACTCCGAACCACCTTAAATCATCGTGTTCTGTGGTTTGTTCGCGTTTTGCGATAGATGATTGGTAGGCACGGTGTTCATACGCACGTTTGATTCCCTGTTTTCTCTTAAATCAACTCAAGCGGTCTCACACTTAATTGAATTTGAATCAAATTTCATTAAGATCGCTGTAGCATCGAAAAGAAGCCATCAATAGTTTAAAAGGCCGTAATCTATTCAACCCCCCCCCCCCCCTTCTAGATTACCGTATTGTGTACTTCCGCATAACTCTTCACCTCCTCAAGGATGGGGAGAGCCTCATTTGTTACCCCGAAGGGCTGCCAAAATTTCCTTTGACAAATACTTAGCCTTGCAGCCACCCTTTTCCTCCATTTCCCTCACAATCCCTCTCCACAAAGCAACCCATTCCGTCATCTATGGAGCACGGGACATGAAAAGGGCGATTTCAGCTTTCTCCTGAAGCTTTTGGACGATCCTTCGAGCTGCAGCCACGCCAAGGAGTCGCCTTAATGGGGCTCACTCTCTCCCTTTCCCTTTCTGCTTCTTTTGCATGCATTTTTCATGTTATTCTTAGATAGAACATATTCAGCACACACCCACGTTTTTCTATACCCAAAGGGGTTTTAAAAACCCTCCAGGTTCGTTCCCTCCATGTTCCCATCCTTTCTTTCTATTTTAGAGTAGATACTACGTTTAACGTGTTCTAATAGGGCTTCCTTTTGTTTGTTTCCTTTTGTGGCAGGTATCCAAGCGTCATCCACGAGGAGCTCTTGCCTTCCGGCCGGCTGGAAGACGAGAAGAAGGTCCACACTCCAAGACCTCCCGCACACAGAGAACGCGGTGGCGGAGGATGACGCGACAAGAACGCGACTGGCATTAGCATCGCGTTATCAGCACTATCGCGACTGCTAAGGCCGTCGCGACACCAGGTCCGCCCCCTTTTCTCTCTCCTCTTCCTAGTTAAGTTAGTCATCTTCATCTTCTATTTATAAGGCAGCTTGCTAGGTGGTGATCACATTCCATGTTCACACACCACTAGATTTAGTACTTGTTCATGTCGAGGGGGGGGGGGACGTCAATCCCCGTGATTACACCTTTTGGTGATCACGGTGGGACCTTCACTGCCACCCTCGTAGATTTCGACTGCTTGCTTGCCATGTTTTCTTCTTTGTTTCTCATTTTAGTGCTCTGTTAGTCTCTTGTTCTTTGTTCCCTGTGTTTTTCGTGTTCTGTTCTTGTCGTGACCTATCGTGGCGACGCAATTAGGTCACGTCGTTTGTCGAGGACGCGTTATCAGGTCAGTCTCCTCTTCCTCCTATCTGCCTTGTCTTGTTTCTATCAGATCATGCATCCTTGTGATATCTCCTTGTATCATATGTTGTCGCATTTCTGAATGTTAGAATCCTGTTAGGGTCCAGATTTTCATTTTATTTTTACTTCTAAATTTTCGGTTCTAGTCGCGGCGTATCGCGAGGACGCGACAAGGTCGCGTCGTGGAGAGGCGTCGCGTCATCAGGTATGCTTTGTATGTTACTGTTTTGACTCATGAATCAATTTTTGTGTACTTCTTGGTCCATGTGGTATTGATTTGTTGTTCTGTGTCTTTCCTCATTTGATAGGGTAGTCTGTTTGAGTTAGTTGAAGACCTTTTGGTGTTTTCGGGCCTCTGTTCCTATCGCGGCAGGTCACTTTGTCGCTATAAGGTCACGGTGTACACAGCCATCGCGACTCTGCCCGAGGGCCATTTGGTCGCCCTGTTTGGTTCTCATCTATCATCTGTGCATACATTTCGGGCATTTAGGCCCATTGCATACGCTTTTGAAACCCATTTTTTTAGGTTCCCCCTTGGATGAGTGAGTCCTCTCACCTACGAGCACTCGTAGGCTGACTCGGGCCCACCTTCCGAGGACCTCCGTAAGACCCCGTGACCGTACGCACGTTGCGGTTCGTCGGGCTGGTTGTACCAGTTGCACCCCTTAGTTTAAGCCACCCCTTTTGCGTGTGAGTATACCATCCCTTAGCTTCACCGGAGGACTCGAGTCCATACACATTAAGGTCCACTTGACCGAGTGACATCCTCTTAATTAATTCATCTAAAGGTCAAGTTCAAACCTTAAGAAATTTACGCTTTAAACATGGCAACTTGAGTGTTCATCCCTCCTCCTCTCAGTCTTTCTTGCTGTGATTGAGTCTAGGTATTGTCTGTATCACCCCCCTATTAGTCTTGGGGGGGGGGGGGGGGGGGGGTGTATGCGTCATTGTTTAGGAAGATCGAGTCAATCCCCTTCTTTCTTTGTATCTTATCATAATCCCCTCTTCGACATGGACCAATTTTGGGTCCTTGCCGACGATGCTCTTTCTCTCGGGTTGCTCGAGGAGGTGGCCCAACCCTCTATGGCCACGGTCCCAGGGCATATCCAGCCTCCCTCTGTCACTGAGATTCGATCCCGTCCTGCCTCTCCTCTTGGGGGTGATGACCCCCACTCACAATTCAGCCAGCTTCTTCCACACCTTACTCCGAACGAAGTCCGAGAGTTCATAGTTGCCGCCAAGGGGAAACAACCTTTATCTCCCCAGGGTCAGAGTTCAGTCCGACCGGCGGATTCCTCCGCCCATGTCGCTTTAGCGCCTCACCTCCCTTCATCAGGGGAAGATCCTACACCCCTCCGCCCTCGGGCCATCCATTTTTCGGAACCAAGCTACCTTCCCCCACGAGAGGTCCGGCCTCGATCTCCCCCAACTGCATACTATGCGGCCAAACCAGCTCCCCTTCCTCGTGAGAGGTCTCACTCATTCGAGCAACCTCACTCCCTTATTTTTGCGCATCAAGTCCAGTCTCCCTCTGATTTCCTTGCGGAGTGGACGAGCATGAAGAAGGAGTTTCATGACCTCCGGAGACAAATCGATCCTCGGAAGGTAGCCGATATCGCCCTCCCATCCTTCCAGTACCTCCGAGTGCCACCTCAGTCGGAGCTCCCTGTCTATCGGCGATACTCTAGGGTAGGGGACCCTTATGTTCATCTGAAAGACTTTGTCTACGAGTCAGCACCACACAAGTATGACCGCCACCTCATGGCATACTTGTTCAGAAAATCCCTGGATGGTCCGGCTTTGGAATGGTTCTACTCATTGCCCCCGGAGGAAGCCGAGGATTTCCAAGTTGTTCAAGAGAGGTTTCTGTAGCAATTCCAAGATCGGGTGGGACCCGAATACTCTTTTGTAGATCTAGTAGCCGAAAAGATGAAGCCAGAAGAGGAGTTTTCTACCTATGCTGATTGGTGGCGTTCTTTGGCCGCAAAGGTCCGCTGCCCCATGCCTGAGGAGGAGAAGGTGAAGTTGTTGATTTCCAATGCCACTCCAACCTACCGAGCTATTTTGGCCATGAACGATATTTCTACCATGCACCAGCTATATAGCCGAGCCCGTTTCATTCAGACCCAACTTAAGGACTCGCCTATACACTCTATGTTTGAGACCCCCAAGGCCCGTTACACCAAGAAGCCGCAAGGCCCAGTCACCGAAGGGATCCAAACCAATGAACAAGTGGGTGCAGTTAGGAATCCCCAAGGCCCGGTAGGCAGGTCTCCCTACACCCAGCAATCCCAGTAGCCATGGAACAACAACAACAATAGACAGCCACCTCCCCAAGGACAAAATCCTCCACAAGATCAGCGCCAGTACTCCTAGGTCCCTCCACCTCAAAATGGCTACGCCCCTAGGATGCCCAATGGACCCAAAAGAGCCCAATACCCTCCTTTGCCCGAGTCCATGGCCGACATCTTTGCCGCCCTCATGTCCCTGAATGCCCTGAGACTCCCTTCTGAGAAGGCGAACTGGAATATGGTGGCCGATCAAACAAAGTACTGTGTCTATCACCGCCATCCGGGCCATAATGTGTCGGATTGTTTTCAGTTCCGGGACATGATATATGATCTTCATGAGCAAAACCAAATTGACTGGGCAGAGATGAAAAGATTAATCTAGACTCTGAGGGACCAACAGGGTCAGAGGCAACAACAGCAACAGCAACAGCAGAGGCGATAGCAGCCGCAACAGCAACAACAGCAACAGCAACAACAACAGCAATACCAACCCTTCCAACAACAATATTAGCAACAGCAGCAACAACAGCAGCCGCAGCAGCCGACGAATGACCTAGGCATAATCTGCAACCCCATGCCACAACATCAGCCCGCTCCAAACCCCCAGCCAGCTCCACCACTTCCTCCACCCGCACATGTTAACCCTGTCATCCACCATCCACCACCAGAAGCTCAGTGGGCCTTCGATGACGAACATGAAGTGGGCCAACTTCTGGTTATTTCCCACGTCACACCCACTACCCCCGTGCCTACATCCACCGTACCTCCCTCCTTCACGCCCCACATTGCTACCATCACCTCACCATCCTATTCCCCCGTCATGTCACCCATCATCCCTCCACCCAGCAACATCCCTTTCTCCCCTACGCCAGCACCCTTACTAGCCAACCCTTCTATCCTTGACACCGCAACCCCTCCACTCCACCATAATCTTGCCCTCCGGAGCGGGCGAATGTTCCATCGGATGTACCCTAAAGCATCCGTGTCCATGCCAGGTCAACCAGCCCAACAAACCAGCAACCAACAGCAGCAAGATATGGAAGAAATCGATCCGGTCCCGGGGACTCAATATGATATCCTGAAGCATTTGGATCAAACCCCCGCCAAGATTTCCATATTAGAGTTAATCAAAAGATCACAGACTCATCAAGACGCCCTAAGGGCCTTTCTACAAAGGGTCATGGTCAGTGAATACATGAACCCGGATAATCTGCCTTCAGTGCTCTCGATTGTAAACAAAGGACCCACTATTACCTTTTCTGATGGTGAGTTGGCTGCCCCAAAAGCCAGAAAAATGCCCTTATGTGTGACACTCACCATAAACAAAGTGGTCATCGATGCAGCTCTAGTGGACATGGGAGCTTCTATCAATGTTTGTCCATTAAGCACCCTTAGAGCATGCAATATATCGGAAAGTCAACTGCAGCCCACCCCCACCACCATCGCTGCTTATGACAATTCACGATGTGCCTACCATGGAGTCATCACATTACAAGCAGAATTGGGGACACTAGTCATGTTAGTGGAGTTCTATGTATTGAACATTGATCATACTTACAAGGCCATCTTAGGGCGCCCATGGATTGAATCATTAGGGGCAGTGCCATCTACAGCGCATCAGTGTTTGAAGTTCCCCTTCCAAGGGCGAATAGTCAAGGTGAAAAGCGTGGCAACGACACATACAGTAGAAGCGGTTGAGAGGGTGTTGCCATCAGTATGGCCATCCAATAAGCCCGTTATCTCTGTGCTTGATGTCAACTATACTTGGGCCTATACATTCTCTTCTAACCGCCCAATTGGGTCTCCCCCTGTAGTGGCAGTCAGGAGAGATGTGAGCACAAATATAAAGGGGTGGGATATCATGTTTAGACTGGGTTATCAGTTAGGAAAAGGTCTGGGTGCCCATCTTCAAGGGCGAACCAAGACTGTGGCCAGCACTAAGAAATTCACAAAACATGGCTTGGGATACTCAGAATGGGATGCTTTCTCATTTCCTTCACAATCAGACCATGGCCCACTTACCTGGTCCTTGTATGAACACTTCGTCAGAAGGCCCGTGCAGCCCGGATACAACACTACCACAGAGGCGCTAAAATCAGCTTACCAGTCCTTAGAAGAGCAGCGGCCCAATAAGAAGAAGAGAGCTGAGGTAGGTACAGAGGACCTAGATCAGGAAGATGTCATCTCATCAGTCAGTCTGCTGTTTGAAGAACCAAAAGCTGGGACAAAGAGTCAGAATTAGAAGACATTGTTTCTGCAGTCAATCGTCTGTTCAGCGAAGGAGACACGCCGCAAGTAGCAGTGTTATCAGCATCAGTAACCACCACCAAGCGACAGTTGCTTGGATTTGGTGAGGAAAGTCAGCCAACCAATTCAGTCGTTTCAGCAAAGGAGCTCTGGCCAGGGTTTTCCCGGCCTCCCATTCATCTTATTTCATCCATACTTGTTTATAATTTTGATGTTATTCCCTTGTCTCCCCCCTTTATTATTCAATTCTCTCCCGACGCCGTTGAAGTGTTAATTCGCCCTTCACCCCTCTTCACCATTTTCTTTAATGGCTCGGTTCTGTCTTTCTCCCGAAGCCTTTTAATGTAATGTAGTTCCTTTCATTCAAAAAAAAAAAAATCCAAAAATCCAAATATGTGTGTCCCCCCATTCATCTTCTCTCCTCTTTCTACAAACGGCGATCCCCGTCTTCCTCCTCCCCTTTCTCCGAACGGCGATCCCCGTTCTCTCTTTCCCTATTCATCGAACGGCGATCCCCGTCTTTCTACTCTTTTCTCCCTGCTTTCTGCCTCCAGTTGTTGATTTCCCTTACTCCCTTGACGGCGATCCCCGTCATTCCTGTGTTTTCTCTGCTCCGTTGGCGATCCCCGTCACCCCGCACTCCTGCTCTCCTACTCCGACGGCGATCCCCGTCACCCCGCACTCCTGCTCTCCTACTTCGACGGCGATCCCCGTCACTCCGCACTCCTCCTCTCATCTCAGACGGTGATCCCCGCCCTTCTCCTCTTTCTGTGCAAACTGTGACTTCGTCTGATTGACCAACATGGTCACGCTGGGCGTTCCAGGCGAGGGGCCCTCTATTCCCCTGCGTCTCATTCCTACGGCCGGCACCCTAAGCTCGGGTGGCCCGCCTCTTCCTCCAGTCCCATCAGAGGACCCTCGCGGCCCTGCCGCACCTTTTTCTGCTCATTCCAATAAACCTCTGGACACTCCTCCAGAATCTCCTATAAATATTGGGCTTAGTTTAGAATCGGGGGTAGAATCTGGCAAGTCCTCGTCCCCATCTAGGAAGAAGAAGGGTAATGGCATACCCCGAAGGTATCTGCTTGACTTAGTTCAAAGGTGTGGCGCTCTTCTAGCTGTCAAAGAGTTCATCCAGGAAGCAGTAGTTTTGAATTTAGAGGATCTACATATAGAGGAAGGGCTAGACGATGGTTTTGGAATTTATGAAATCGTAGCCGAAGGAGACCCATTAGATGAGAATGATTGTGAGATAGAGGATGCTGCTGAGGCGTATGCTAGTGGTATGAGGAGATTCGATGAACCTACCTCAGCAGTTGATGAGCCCACTAAAGAAGTAAACGTGGGAACTGAAGAGGACCCAAGGATTTTAACCATAGCTTCCAGCCTCCCTCCCGAAGAAGAAGAAGCGCTCATAGAAATGTTGAGGGAGTTTAAGGATTCCTTTGCCTAGTCCTACGATGACATGCCCGGCATTGACCCTGATTTGGTGGAACACAGGCTGATCTTGAAGCCAGGGGCAGTTGCCGTCAAACAAAAGTTAAGGAGGTTCCTCCCCCACATCGCTTTGAAAATGAAAGAGGAAATTGATAAACTACACAAGGCCAAGTTCA
Source organism: Colocasia esculenta (assembly GCA_014218235.1). Lineage (NCBI taxonomy): Eukaryota > Viridiplantae > Streptophyta > Magnoliopsida > Alismatales > Araceae > Colocasia > Colocasia esculenta. Next base: position 172,146,411 of record CM024753.1, read on the forward strand.
TTCGTGTAGTCCTCTATCCATTGTGGGTGGCGAACATCGTCTCGATCTTGAAGAAGGACGGAAGGGTGCAAATCTGCATAGACTTCCGGGACTTAAATAAGGCGTGTCCTAAAGATGATTTCCCCCTACCTCATTTGGACGTTCTGATTGATAATACCGCAGGGTTCGAAACTCTGTCGTTTATGGATGGGTATTCAGGCTACAATCAAATTCGTCTAGCTCCGGAGGATCAAGAGAAAACCTCCTTCACCACCCCATGGGGAACATATTGCTATGTGGTCATGCCGTTTGGATTAAAGAACGCCGGCGCCACTTATCAAAGAGCAATGTTAGCTATCTTCCACGACATGATTCATATTGATGTTGAAGTCTACATGGATGATATCGTGGTGAAGTCTCGGACCAGAAGAGAACACTGCTCCGTGCTTGCCAGGGTATTTCGCCACGCACAAGAGTATCAATTAAAGATGAATCCAAAGAAGTGTGTATTCGGGGTTTCTTCGGGCAAGCTATTAGGCTTCATAGTTAGCAAACGGGGGATTCAAATAGACCCACACAAGGCCAAGGCGATAAATGAAATGCCTCCTCCCAAGAACATATCTGAGCTTCAAGGTTTGATTGGTCGGCTCCAGTTCATAAGGAGATTCATATCTCAGCACTCTCAAAGGTGTCGTCCCTTCTATGAACTATTGAAAGGAGGAGTCAGCTTTGAATGGAATGCTAAGTTCCAAGAGGCCTTTGATGAGCTCAAGAGTTACCTTATGAATCCTCCTGTGCTTCAGGCGCCCATCCCTGGGAAACCCTTGATCCTGTATCTGTCAACTATTGAGGACTCCCTAGGAGTTGTCCTTGCTTAGCATGATGAATCCGACAAAGAAAGGGCAGCCTATTACTTATCTAGGCTCTTCAATCCCTCCGAGCTCAAACTCACCATAATGGAGAAAACATGTGCAGCGCTAGTTTGGGTAGTGCAGAAATTGAAGCACTACTTCCTAGCTCATAAGGTGAGTTTGATTTCTAGAATGGATCCTATTAGGTATCTCCTTGAGAAACCAGTCCTCGCCGACAGATTGGCGCGCTGGCAAAGCTTCCTCTCCCAGTTTGATATTTCCTTCATAGTTCAGAAAGCCATAAAAGGGTATGCCATTTCTGAGCACCTTGCTCACCTTCCTCTTCCCCATAGTGACACGGTTCAAGAGGAATTCCCCGATGAAAACCTGTCACTCATTTCTCGCGATCCCTTCTGGTCGCTCCACTTCGATGGGGCTCTCAATTCTAGGGGATGGGGCATAGGAGCTGTCTTGCTCACCCCAAAAGGGATCACCATTCCTCTAGCCTATCAGCTCCAATTCCATGCCACCAACAACATCTTCAAGTATGAGGCTCTCCTTGCTGGTCTTAAACTCGCCTATCTTTTAGGCGCTCGTCACCTCAAGATCATAGGAGACTCTCAGCTCGTCCTTAGGCAAGTCCTTTCTACTTACTGCACCCGTGACCCTAAACTCAAGCCCTAACAAGATCTGGTCACTCTCCTAGCCAAGCAATTCCGTCAACTCATCTACATTCATACTCCTCGTTCCGAGAATATCTTGGCTGATGCGTTGGCGTCACTAGCCTCCTCTCTCTCCTTCCCTCTCAGCCGCAGCGCTGATACGATCACCGTTCAAAGGTTAGAAGCTCCTTCCACTCAAGATCCTTGGTTCGTTAACCTTAGGAGCTCTCTAGTTTTGAAGGCAGAGAGAAAAGAAACGAAGGAATTATTGCTTGTAGAGCTAGAAGAAATGGTGGAAGAAGAAAGGCCATGGTACCATGAGATTAAGCAGTACTGTAGAGACGATACCTTCCCAGAAGAAGCAAAAGCGGAGGATAGGCGAGCCATCCGAAGAGCGGCGTTAAAATATACCCTCGTTGGTGGAGTACTATACCGACGTGCTTTAAATGGGATGCTACTCCGTTGTTTGTCGGACGAATAAGCTTGGAAGGTAGTAGAAAGGTCCCACTCCAACGAGTGTGGAGGGCATGTGAATGGTCAGATGTTGGCTAAGAAGATTCTTAGGCAGGGCTACTACTGGCCGACCCTAGAAGAAGACTGTGCCACCTACGTTCGTAGGTGTGTCAAATGCCAGATCTATGCCGACAAGATCCATACTCCATCCTCCTCTTTGCATCCACTATCTTCTCCTTGGCCTTTCCATGTGTGGGCCTTTGATATCATTTGGCCTCTTGGTGATCCTAATGCTCAGATAAAACAAAAATCTTTCATCCTCACTGCAACTGAATACTTCACCAAGTGGGCCGAAGTTGAAGCGTTTGCAGAAATCAAAGGTTCAACCGTGTGCAAATTCATCATGAGGAATATCATCGCGCGGTTCAGAGTGACAGGAAGTCTCGTCACCGACAATGGACCCCAGTTCATATCTCAGGAGCTTCAGGACCTATGTAAGAAATTCAGCATTTCCTTGCATCATTCGTCTCCGTACTATCCACAAGGCAACGGTCAAGCCGAAGCCACAAACAAAATGCTTTTGAAAATTCTAAAGAAAACTTGTGAGTCTAATAAATTTGCTGATTGGCCGGAAAAACTAGTTGAGGCTCTATGGGCCTACCGCACCTTCGTCCGCACACCTACTGGGCAAACTCCATTCTCTCTCACATACGGGATGGAGGCGGTATGTCCACATGAGATCCTCATTCCCTCGCTAAGAGTTCAGCTGGACAAAGAACTTAATCCCGACGAACATCGGGAGGCGTTACTTGTACAGCTGGAACTCTTAGACGAGCAACGTCTAGCCGCAGCCGATCATGTGCTTGCATACCAAAATAGACTCTCAAGATCTTTCAAAAGAAAGTAATCGAGCGCAAATTCCAAGAAGGAGACATGGTTTTGAACCGAATTTTCATAAAACCTGGAGGTCCAAGGTCCAAATTGTCAGCAAACTGGGAAGGGTCGTACGTTGTTAAGGAAGTGTACCCCGGAAACGCGTATAGGCTAGTTAATGTCGAAGGTGAGGAGCTCTCTCACCCATGGAATGGGCTGTACCTTAAAAGATTCTACCCCTAATGTTGATAACAACACCAATTTGCAAAAAAGAATGTTGTTGGCTATGTGCCTCACTCCTCCTCACTGCGGTAAATAATCTCTATGTCCAGCCACACACACACAACACGGCGACCTAAGGTTAATTCCCCTTTGACTATGGTGTTTCTGCTCAGCCCTAGTGTAGGGAACCTAAGGTCAATTCTCTTCTTACTCGGACGAGGTCCAGGGGCAAGGGGAAAGCTAGCCTGTGGACAAGCAAGTGGTGTAGATCATGTGTATGAAGTCTCAAAGAGGGGCGGTCAATTCAAAAAAAAAGAAAGAGAAGAAACGAAGGAAAATGATAAAAGTGAAAGAATGATGAGAAAATAGGGGCATGTCAAAGAGTGGCAGTACAGTTCCCCGCGGGACGCCCTTGAGCCCGGTCGTACGCATGCCCCCAATTCAAAAAAAGAGCAATGACCTTAAAGTCCCTGGACAACAGACGAATTTCACATGTAACATACCAATTGTAAGTCTTATAAGCCAGTAACCCCGACCCCAAGACTAAGTCTTGTCTCATTGCTAATCATCCTATTCTCCCTAAAAGACCAAAGGATCCCCACACCAGGTCTGTGTTGGAACATCAATGTTCAAGGGGCAAGAAGCCTTAGTAAGCCAAAGATAAATACACGCTGCACATAGATATTATTCACCAAACAAGAGATGGGGATAAGATCCATGGCTAATTACCCAAAAGCAGGAGGTGTTGTTATCAGAAAATCCAAAAATCTCAAAAATCTAAAAAAATCAAAAAAATCTCAAAATTCCAAAAAAACAGAAATCTCAAAAATCCAAAAATCAGAAATTTCAAAAAAAAATCCAAAAAATTTAGAAATCTCAAAAATCCAAAAAAATCAGAAAATCTCAAAGATCCAAAAAGAGTGTGTGTACATACCGCTTTCCTTTAGCATGCATTGTTTATTTTCCTCTCCGCCTATTTAATAAGGGTCAATCCCTTGACAATTATAAAGTCACATTCATGTTTATTTAAGCGCAAGGGGCTGAGCCAAAGAGCAGATCTAACCTGTTTTTACTAAGTGTGCAGGGACAGGTAATTCTAAAGGACACGCAGTGTTGTACTCAGTATTCTTCATCTCTCCCGTGTTTGAAACTCATCTCACACTCGTGTCAATTGCAAACCATTTATTCCATAAAGATTGACATAAAATAAAATTTTTCACTAAGAGATGAACAATATGTACAAAAGATGGGGAGGTGGCTCACAAGTCTCCTCAGTGTCCACCGCCACTCTCCCCAGATCCCTCCTGCCGGTCCGGTGGTGGCGGCATCTCGCCGCCACCCCTACCGCTCTGGGCACTCCCCTCACCCTGGCGGCGCCTCTCCTCCTCCTCGTTCCTCCGCCAACTTGAAGAACCTGCCAAATACTGCCTTACGGAGGCGCCGGTCGCCCTGCTGACACTCACCCCGCTCCTGCTCCTGCTGCGTGAACGGCCTATGTCCATCACGATCTGCTGGAGGCTCCGCGCCACCGCCTGCTGCGCCAGTAGCTCCGCACGTAGTCGGGTGATCTCCTCCTGGTCTCCGGGCGACCTCTGCACCCGTAACGCCGCCAGCTCCTTTGTCGCCTCTGCGACCTGCGCCTCAGCTGCCTCCGCCTGGATGCGCAGCTGATCCCTCTCTCTCCGAGTAGTCTGGATCTCCCCCTAGAGCTGGTCCTTCTGGCCTTGAAGATCCATGGCAGGCTCTGTGGTAAGCCGTAAATCTCTCTCCTGCATCAGAACAATCAATCAATAATCAATTGCTAAAATAATCAACCAGAAATTCTGTTGTACTTACTCGCTCCTCCAGGTGCCTCTGAGCCTCCTCGGCCCTCAGTACCGCCCCCGCCAGCCGAGCCTCCAGTAGCGATGGAGAGCCCCCTGCGCCTCGTGAAGAGGAAGCACCGCCTGCCCCGGTGCTCCTCACTCTCTCCAGCTCCGTCCACTGCACGCAAAAGCACATGTGAGTTTCCAAAATCAGCTTAAAATTGTTAAGTGTTGAAGTTGGGGTGATAACTTACCAGCTCCGCTATCTGCCTCTGCGCCGCCTCCCGATCTTGCACCGCTGAGTAAAGCAAGGCTCGGAGCGATGCAATCTCGCCAGCTACATCTACCTGCAACACATTTCAAATCATTAACCCAGTTCTATAAAATCAAAATTCACAGGATTGTGGTTTCAGAGTCATTACCTGGTGTCGGGCGCTCTTGTATACCTTACCACCGTACTTCAAGGCATATGCCTGGAGGTACGCATCATCGGTTGTACCATCTGACTTGACAGCCTTTCCTCGGCACTCCCAGTCGTCAATCTGCTCCTTCGCCCACTCACGCCAATCGGTAGTGTCATGAAGCCTCTGGAAACTCCGACCCGGTCTGCGAAACCTGGTCTCGGACGGGGAACTCCACGACACTCTGCCGAAGGCCGAGTGAGCGCTGATTGAGGTGCAAGTGAAGAGGTAGCCCAAGGTTCAGTGCATGCAACCACACCGACCTACCGAAGTAGGGGCGGGCCTGCACCAACTAGGGTTGTCCCTCATCACCCTCCTCTAGGTACGGCTGCCAAACCACCTGCAAAACAAATCCGATCAGCCACCAAGCAATGAAATCAAGCAATTAATCAAAGGGAAGGGTTAGAACATTTACATCTAGGAAGGGATAGCTGTCGATGGCCTCCTGAAGTCGCTCCAGCTGGTCCCCGAGATTGCGTGAGTCTCAGCGAGAATCCCAACGGTGTACAATGGCCACAAGACCCGGCCGCGTGAGATCCCCTCTCCCCAAGGCTGGGAGATGTAGATAGGCCCAGACCTACAAAATGAGAAGCAAGTTAGGCGGCAAGTTCAAGAAAAACGCAGTTTAAATTTCAAAAGGGTTAAAGTTAAAGTGTGTACCTGAAGAAAGGGGAAGAATATGTTGATCAACGTCTGCCGCTCGGAGGCGCCCAGGCTATCGAACTGGTGTGCGAGGAAGGATGCTCCCCAGGCGTATCCCCCCACCTCACCTAGGTCCTCCAGCAGGGGCAAGAAACGGCAGTGGACTGCGTCGCCCCTCGTAGCAAACAAAAGTCTGCCAAGGAAAAGCACGAGGAAACGACGCAAATCCAAGTCCGCCTGCGCCCCGGGATCACTCGCTAGCTCCCTCCGGCTAATCCGAGTCAACCTATCTAAATGCTCATCCTCACTCTCTCCTGCTACCTTCCCCACATCGAACAACCCAAGGCTCTCCTGAAGGGGTACGCTAGGCACTAAGGAAGACCTACGCTCCACAGGTAACTCTAAGAGTGTAACAACCCTCATTATACCGGTACGGTTATACCAACCCACGTCGGTATAGCGAGCGTTGCCACAGTGGGACATTTACCCAAACGATACAAACAGCTGAGATACACGCGAATATACGAACAGAGTAGCGGAAGTAAGAAGAAATACTGTCTTCATTCATTCATCATCCACATTTAAACATACCTGATTGATAACAATTAAGAACTAAAAGTCCACATAATTCATTGCTGAAAATTAAAACACAAATGTCCACACTTAAAAAAAAATTTCCCATGATAGTTCTAGTACAATGTCACTTTTACATACTATGAAAACACAAAAAGGGGGTACACTGCTCCAACAATCTAAACTCCGCGCTCGGAGTCCGTCTCTTCCGTCTCCTCCACGAGAGTCTCATCACCATCTACACCTGTACGCCGAAGCAAGTAGTGAGTCTTAAAGACTCAGCAAGCAACACTACTCATAACGTACTCGTATAAGTCATAGCGGTTTCCACATGCACATTCACAATTTCAACATATGGCATGCTAATCATTTGAAAGTTCTACAATTTAATACATGGATCATGCTTTCAGATTTCTAAGAATAAAACATACCTATCACATGCTCTCTATTCAATTTACTCGTGAAATTTTGCCTTTAAAGAACTAAGACATGAGAGCTACCAACATGAACACTGTGCATATATGAAGGGAAAACACAACTAGCATGGATTTTACATGTTCTTAAGCACATACATAGACATTTTCACATACTTTAAGTTGCTGGTTTCACATGATTTAATGGCTGTAAATCTACACATGAGAACTACAATGTTATTTAAAACATACCGTGTGAACAACCAATCATGCTATTTTGTACACGTGCTCATCAATTATCCCTAACATGGATTCTAGACATTTTCACACATATAAACATGATGATAACAACATGAAATCACTGATTTCACATGGTTTCAGATTTGTCCCACATTGATGTCAATGTCATATTTTCACATTTTTAGTTTCATATTTCCTTTACACCGTTTCCAATTCACATGGTTGCACTTGGCACATACACATTTCACATTGTTCACTTACACATTAACACATGAACACATACAATTACACATTATACATTCACATTTTAGGTGCCGTAACACATAGTCCAAACCACCAAAGAAGGACATATACACATCACATTACACATAGACGCCATCTAGGCATTACAATGGCGACTCTTGACTACGCAGACTGGGAGAACAAGTCTCCACCCTAACCAGTGGTACTTGTCCACCTCCAGGATTTCCCCCTAATGCCCTTAGGGTCACTTACACATTGAACTTTCTCAAGGGGACTTTTCCCTGATAGAGTTCCACTGCCCTCTACGGAACCAGTGTCACATTGGCACAGTTACACATTTACACATTTTACCGATTTTACACATGGTTTTATACATATCACTTTTCATTCCATTCACTTTCTCACTCACATGCATATCTCTATTTTCCTGACATGACACTACAGATTTCAGGAGTTTAACACAGTAAATTCACCAATCAGGTTGGGTTTGAAACGATATCTAATCACTTTATGATGACACGCATAATTTTTTTTACATTTCACATGGAAAAGTACATAACTCCTTATATACTGGTCCAAATGACCTAAAAATTTAACCACATGCTATTTTCGGATTCAAGATCATACATTCAATTTTTCAGATTTTTCTGAGCTAAATAGAATTTTTTGAAAATCAAATACCTATTTAACATGACATTCATAATTTAAGTTGACATGGAGTTTAACCCCATCATACATTTTTTGCCACTTACTGTCTGAACAGAGACTAACCGTTATATGCATGATCTGAAAATATAGAATTACCCTAAATTATACAACCATAGATTGATCACAACAATTCTTTCTTGCATGCCTCTTTATTTACCGAACCGAAATTAATAGCAATTTATGCAAGCATGGGCAATTTATCAAAATTTGAGTACACATATACTGATCCACTAACTTCATGATCTGGCAAAACTTAGGGCACTCAGACTAGTCCTAATCATGCAACAGTAGGTTGACAAGATTAACAACTAATCATGCTTGTAATTTCATGTAACAAAATAACTTCTATCATTCACCACCATGCACACTCATCCATCCACACACCACATTTACTAATATACATAGTGTATAGGGCTACCATATATCCTCATCACGGAAAACCCATCAAAATAGTAGTATAGAAGGAGAGAACAGGCTTCTGTTCTGTCCTGAAGAACTAGGCGTCAAGCTCTGGCCGCTAGTCCAGGGTTAACGTCATAGTCGATGGACGCCAAGCATGATCTTAGCGACCAGGGACTTTGCCGTCAATGCAGGTCTGTGCAGAACACAGACCCGAGCTCTCAAGATAGGGTGAATGTGAGGGTCAAGGACACGAAGAAAATACACAAAAATGTTAAAACCGTCCTAGACTCATACGGGAACCTTATGGTAGGGTCACTTGCCTCTAGGAAACTGCTTCAATGGATCAAAATGCTCGGAGAAGCTCTCCTTGGGCCGTCCCAAGAAGTGCAGAACTGTCCTCCAAGATCTCCTTCCTCCGGGCTCTTCGATGATCTCCACAGCAAAGAAATGTCGGGGAGGCCTTCCTCGATGATCCTTCTAGCCTCCAGTTGCAGTAGAACTCCGGACAAAGCTTCAGAAGTTTGGATTTTGGGTTGCAAAGATGGGGTTTTCTCACAGTCCGAAATAGGGTTTTTCTCCTCTTGGTTTCACTCTTGCAAAAGGGTGAAGAGAGGGTTTGGGGGATCAGATTCGGGTTTGGTATATGGGAGAGGATTCTCTCCCACTCACAGGGTGACAAGATGGCTCTCAGAGCTGTTGGGGGACATCTCCCCAATGGGTGAGCTGCCTTCTTCCGGAATTTCTGGCTCTGCAACGCATGCAGGTCAGAGAAATCGGCGTCCACATCGTTAGACGTCAGGATTAGTGTTGGCGTCCATGGGTGGACGCTGACACCTCCTTGACGTCCTGGTATTGACGCCAATCTGGCTTTCGGCCAGAACTCTAAAACATGCAGAAAATTATGCATGCCATGCATATATACATGCAATATGTATATGGTAGCGTATCCATACTATCACCATTCAATACATGCATTATTTACATCTAGTATAATCACATGCACACGTAATTGTACTAATTAATACATATGTAAATATGTATATACATACACAAGCACAAATATACACACACAAATACAAATAAAGCGACGGAAATTCGAGGGCCTTACACCCTCTCCCCCTTAAAGAAACTTCGTCCTCGAAGTTAGAATGACACTACTCAAACAAAAGGGGATACTTCTTCTTCATCGCATCCTCAAGCTCCCAAGTAGCCTCCTCTCGTGAGAAGTTCCGCCAGAGAACTTTCACCGACGCAATACTCTTGTTCCGGAGATGCTGAACATTCTGGTCAAAAATAGCTACTGGTTGCTCGACATACGAAAGATCTGGCTGGATCTCCACTGGCTCATGACTAATCACATGAAACGGATCTCGGACATACTTCCTGAGCATAGATACGTGGAATACAGGGTGAACGCTAGCCAAGGCTGGGGGTAATGCTAGCTCATATGCCACGCTGCCCAAACGTCTGAGAATCTCATATGGGCCAATGAATCTAGGGCTTAGCTTGCTATGCCTGCCAAATCTAACGACACCATGAGTAGGCGATATCTTCAAGAAGACATGATCGCCAACCTCGAACTCCAAATCCTTTCTCCTGTTGTCGGCATAACTCTTCTGCCTATCCTGTGCCGCAACAAGCCTCTTCCTGATAAGCTGGATCTTATCCGAAGTTTCCTGAACTAACTCCGGTCCGATCAACTGCCTATCACCAGTCTCCTCCCTACATAACGGAGATCTGCAGGGCCTACCATACAACGCCTCAAAAGGAGCCATACCAATACTCGCATGAAAGCTGTTGTTGTATGCGAACTCCACAAGAGGTAAATGACGCTCCCAATCATCCTTCCAATCCAGAACACACGCTCTCAACATATCCTCGAGCGTCTGGATAGTCCTCTCGGACTGTCCATCGATCTGGGGATGAAACGCCGAACTGAGCTTCAGCTCCGAACCTAAAGCATCCTGAAGACCCTTCCACAATCTCGAAGTAAATCTCGGATCTCGATCCGAAATGATCGACTTCGGCACCCCATGCAATCTAATGATACCACTCACATACAATCTAGCTAAACTCTCCACTGACTGCTTCTTCTTCATAGGCAAGAAATGAGCAGTCTTCTAGAATCTATCTACAACTACCCAAATCGAGTCATTGCCCCTTCTAGATCGAGGCAAACCCGAACCGAAGTCCATAGTGACAGCTTCCCACTTCCACACTGGGATATCCATCCTCTGCATAAGGCCGGATGGTCGCTGTCGCTCGGCCTTCACTTGCTGACATACTAGACATCTAGACACATAATCCGCAACATCCTTCTTCATGCCGGACCACCAAAATGATCTCTTCAAATCCTTATACATCTTAGTGTTACCCGGATGAATAGAGAAGATCTATGAGCCTCCGCTAACACATGCTCACGGACATCTACTAAATCAGGGACACAAACACGGTGCTGAAATCTAATCACACCGTCCTCATCACGAGCAATGCCTGCCTTGCCCACTAACTCTAAGAGTCTAGGGTCGGCTTCCTGTTGCTCGATCACCTCATCCAAAATCGAGGACCTAAGGGATAACTGAGCTACAAAAACCTGGCATAGCGATGGCTCTAACTCAGTCAACGCGCAAGCCGCATCTTCCAACATCTTCCAATCCTGCTGGAGAGATGGCCTCTTCCTACTCAAAGCATCCGCTACAACATTCGCCTTCCCAGGGTGATACTGAAGGTCGAAGTCATAGTCCTTCAAGAACTCGATCCATCTCCTCTGCCTCAGGTTTAATTCCATTTGGGAGAAAAGATACTTCAAGCTCTTGTGGTCGGTAAACACCTCAAATCTGACACCATAAAGATAGTGCCTCCAGATCTTTAGTGCATGAACCACTGCTGCGAGCTCCAAGTCATGAGTCGGATAGTTCTTCTCATGCTCCTTCAACTGACGAGAAGCATAAGCTACTACCCTCTCTTGCTGCATGAGCACACAACCCAAGCCAATCTGAGACGCATCCGTATAAATGGCAAAGCCCTCTAGACCACTGGGCAATACCAATACCGAAGCAGAAGTAAGCTTAGCCTTCAATAACTGGAAGCTACGCTCACATGCCTCAGACCATACGAACTTCTCACCCTTCCTGGTCAGCTTTGTCAAGGGGGCGGCGATGGATGAGAAACCCTCAATGAATCGCCGATAGTAACTGGCTAACCCAATAAAACTACGAATCTCCGAAGGGGTCTTGGGAACCTCCCAATCCATAACTGCCTGGACCTTCGCTGGATCAACTGCAACACCAGTGCCGGAGATGACATGCCCGAGGAAATGAACCTCACGCAACCAAAAAGCGCACTTGCTGAATTTTGCATACAGCTTGTGCTCACGAAGAACCTCTAACACTAACCTCAGATGCTGACGGTGAGTGGTCTCATCCGGAGAGTAGACCAACACATCGTCAATAAACACTACGAAAAAGCTATCTAGGTAAGGCCTAAACACCCGGTTCATGAGATCCATGAACGCTGCAGGGGCGTTGGTCAATCCGAAAGGAAGGACCAAGAACTCATAATGTCCATAACGGGTTCTAAATGCCGTCTTGGACACATCCTCACTCCGAATCCTCAACTGATGATAACCAGATCGCAAGTCAATCTTAGAAAAGACTGATGCCTCTCGTAACTGGTCAAACAAGTCATCAATACGAGGTAAGGGATATCTGTTCTTCACAGTCACTTGGTTCAACTTCCTATAGTCAATGCACAACTTAAGTGACCCGTCTTTCTTCTTGACGAATAATACAGGTGCGCCCCAAGGGGAAACACTAGGGCGAATAAATCCCTTATCAAGCAATTCTTGCAACTGCCACCTCAACTCGGCTAACTCCGCAGGTGCCATCCGATATGGAGCCTTCGAGATAGGAGAGGTGCCTGGAATTAACTCTATGGTAAACTCTATCTCTCTATCCGGTGGCAATCCAGACAAATCATCAAGAAAGACATCTGGAAAATCCTGCACTACCTCAATCTCCGCAAGAGTAGGTGACTCATCAGCCTCTGGTACTAACACCACGTTGGCAAGAAAAGCGTCACAACCCTTGTTCACCATGCGCATCGCCTTCATGGCAGAGATGACTAACTTTCCCGCCACGTTCCTTGGCAAGGGATGAGAGAACTCGTCCTCACCAGGAATGCGGAAAACAATCCTCTTCCGACGACAATCCACTAACGCATAGTGCTCCTCTAGCCAATCCAGACCAAGAATAGCATCAAAGTCCTTCATCTTTAGCAAGAAGAAACACCCATCTAGGATTCTATCCTCAATGCACAGAGGTAACGACGGAATGCACTTTCTAGTCGATACCGTACCCGCCGGGGTGTGCACAGACAAAGGGACCTCTAACTCCTCAGACTCTACCCCTGACTCTAGGGCTAACTGCCTAGCGAACCGCTCGGAAACGAACGAGTCTGTAGCACCCGTATCAAACAAAACCCAAGCGTGCACTCCTAAAAGTAAAACCGTACCTTCGGTGATATGCTCCGCCTGCTCGGCGTCCTCGCGAGCTAAAGCAAACACTCGAGCTGGGGCTCGAGGCCTTCCTGGTCGTCATGTAGCTGGCGCGGCTGCCGCTACTGCTGGGGCTGGCGCTCCACGCTGAGCTCCTTGTTGAAGTCTTGGGCAATCTTTGATCATGTGGTCGCTGCTCCCGCACTTCAAGCATCTACCCGCTACCAACCAACACTCGAACCCACCATGTGTCTTCCCGCAATGGGGACACTCTTTCTTCACACCAGGGGAACGTACAGAAGGTACCTGAGAGTTGCTGACTGTCACGGATCGTTGCGGTGTTTGGTACACCGTTTTCTTCTTATCCTGCCGCGAGAAAGTTGTTGTCGGCCTCTTCTGCGAAGCCTTCTTTTCCTCCAAATATTGCTCCATTTCACCCTCCTGCCTGCAAGCAGCACTGAGGGCCTCGTCCAACGTGCGGTGGTCAAACGCCATGAGTCTCGTCCGCAGTGATGGCTTGAGTCCCATCATGAATTTCTTTGTCTTCCTGCGCTCATCCTCTACAATATGCGGTGCATACATAGAAAGTTCAGAAAACCTTGCCTCGTATTCCAGCACAGTCATGGAGCCTTGCGTCAGGGAGAGAAATTCCTGCTCTATCTTGTCCTGGATATGCTCTGGGATGAACTTGGCTCGAAAGAGCCTCACGAACGCGTCCCACGCCACGTCTACTGCTCCGTCCTCAAAGCGTGTACGTAGTAGGGAGGACCACCATACATCCACTCTCTCCTGCAATACACCTTCATAAGCACCAACTAACAAATTCTAACTTAAGTAGAACATACACACATACAAAATTAAAAGTCTACCTGTAGCATGTAGGTGGCTAATGTCACCTTATCCTCATCAGGGCACCTGATGGCTCGGAAATTTTCTCTGTCTCCCTTAACCAACTTTCTGCCATTAATGGATACTCTCCCCCTTAAAAGAGGGTGGGGTCATTTTCTTGAATCGCTCCATGATGGGAGGTCCACCATGGTCCTGAGCTGGTGCCTGAGCCTGCTACATTAAACAATAGGCAATACACAATAAACACAATATCATGCAATTTAAATAGCAACTACTAGTTGTTTCATTATTCTACCTGGGCCTCCAACTGTGCCTGGAGTGCTGCCTGGGTATGAGCCTGCGTCTGCATGGCTTGCACCAGACCTTGCATGAATACTCCGTAATCCACAGGCGGCGGTGGGGGAAGTACAGGGCCTTGCGGTGTCGGGGCCTATTGCTCTGCCCGCTCATCACGTCTAGGCTCGTCCTCACGGGCCGGTGCTCCACCACGCCTACCTCTCGAAGCCATGGCTGTAATAAAATTTCAGCCACCATTAGAGCTAGGTTACTAAGTCTTCTAACCATTTTCTTATCTATCTTTCACTTCTTATTAGTGTTTTCTACACATGTGGACATACTTAGCATGCAATGAAGATGATGACTTATGTATATTCATGTGCAATCTCAACCGGTTGCTCTGATACCAATCTCTGTGACGACCCTCATTATACTGGTACGGTTATACCAACCCACATCGGTATAGCGAGCGTTGCCACAGTGGGACATTTACCCAAACGATACAAACAGCTGAGATACACGCGAATATACGAACAGAGTAGCGAAAGTAAGAAGAAATACTGTCTTCATTCATTTATCATCCACATTTAAACATACCTGATTGATAACAATTAAGAACTAAAAGTCCACATAATTCATTGCTGAAAATTAAAACACAAATGTCCACACTTAAAAAAAAATTTCCCATGATAGTTCTAGTACAATGTCACTTTTACATACTATGAAAACACAAAAAGGGGGTACACTGCTCCAACAATCTAAACTCCGCGCTCGGAGTCCGTCTCTTCCGTCTCCTCCATGAGAGTCTCGTCACCGTCTACACCTGTACGCCGAAGCAAGTAGTGAGTCTTAAAGACTCAGCAAGCAACACTACTCATAACGTACTCGTATAAGTCATAGCGGTTTCCACATGCACATTCACAATTTCAACATATGGCATGCTAGTCATTTGAAAGTTCTACAATTTAATACATGGATCATGCTTTCAGATTTCTAAGAATAAAACTTACCTATCACATGCTCTCTATTCAATTTACTCGTGAAATTTTGCCTTTAAAGAACTAAGACATGAGAGCTACCAACATGAACACTGTGCATATATGAAGGGAAAACACAACTAGCATGGATTTTACATGTTCTTAAGCACATACATAGACATTTTCACATACTTTAAGTTGCTGGTTTCACATGGTTTAATGGCTGTAAACCTACACATGAGAAATACAATGTTATTTAAAACATACCGTGTGAACAACCAATCATGCTATTTTGTACACGTGCTCATTAATTATCCCTAACATGGATTCTAGACATTCTCACACATATAAACATGATGATAACATGAAATCACTGATTTCACATGGTTTCAGATTTGCCCCACTGGATGTCAATGTCATATTTCACATTTTTAGTTTCATATTTCCTTTACACCGTTTCCAATTCACATGGTTGCACTTGCACATACACATTTCACATTGTTCACTTACACATTAACACATGAACACATACACATTACACATTATATTCACATTTTAGGTGCCATGACACATAGTTACATTCACATTTTAGGTGCCATGACACATAGTCCAAACCACCAAAAGGACATATACACATCACATTACACATAGACGCCATCTAGGCATTACAATGGCGACTCTTGGACTGCGCAGACTGGGAGAACAAGTCTCCACCGTAACCAGTGGTACTTGTCCACCTCCAGGATTTCCCCTTAATGCCCTTAGGGTCACTTACACATTGAACTTTCTCAAGGGGACTTTTCCCTGATACAGTTCCACTGCCCTCTACGGAAGCAGTGTCACATTGGCACAGTTACACATTTACACATTTTACCGATTTTACACATGGTTTTACACATATCACTTTTCATTCCATTCACTTTCTCACTCACATGCATATCTCTGTTTTCCTGACATGACACTACAGATTTCAGGAGTTTAACACAGTAAATTCACCAATCAGGTTGGGTTTGAAACGATATCTAATCACTTTATGATGACATGCATAATTTTTTTTACATTTCACATGGAACAGTACACAATTCCTTATATACTGGTCCAAATGACCTAAAAATTTAACCACATGCTATTTTCGGGTTCAAGATCGTACATTCAATTTTTCAGATTTTTCTGAGCTAAATAGAATTTACAGAAAATCAAATACCTATTTAACATGCCATTCATAATTTAAGTTGACATGGAGTTTAACCCCATCATACATTTTTTGCCACTTACTGTCTGAACAGAGACTAACCGTTATATGCATGATCTGAAAATACAGAATTACCCTAAATTATACAACCATAGATTGATCACAACAATTCTTTCTTGCATGCCTCTTTATTTACCGAACCGAAATTAATAGCAATTTATGCAAGCATGGGCAATTTATCAAAATTTGAGTACACATATACTGATCCACTAACTTCATGATCTGGCAAAACTTAGGGCACTCAGACTAGTCCTAATCATGCAACAGTAGGTTGACAAGATTAACAACTAATCATGCTTGTAATTTCATGTAACAAAATAACTTCTATCATTCACCACCATGCACACTCATCCATCCATACACCACATTTACTAATATACATAGTGTATAGGGCTACCATATATCCTCATCACGGAAAACCCATCAAAATAGTAGTATAGAAGGAGAGAACAGGCTTCTGTTCTGTCCTGAAGAACTAGGCGTCAAGCTCTGGCCGCTAGTCCAGGGTCAACGTCATAGTCGATGGACGCCAAGCATGATCTTAGCAACCAGGGACTTTGCCGTCAATGCAGGTCTGTGCAGAACACAGACCCGAGCTCTCAAGATAGGGTGAATGTGAGGGTCAAGGACACAAAGAAAATACACAAAAATGTTAAAACCATCCTAGACTCATACGGGAACCTTATGGTAGGGTCACTTGCCTCTAGGAAACTGCTTCAATGGATCAAAATGCTCGGAGAAGCTCTCCTTGGGCCGTCCCAAGAAGTGCAGAACTGTCCTCCAAGATCTCCTTCCTCCGGGCTCTTCAATGATCTCCACAGCAAAGAAATGTCGAGGAGGCCTTCCTCGATGTTCCTTCTAGCCTCCAGTTGCAGTATTACTTCGGACAAAGCTTCAGAAGTTTGGATTTTGGGTTGCAAAGATGGGGTTTTCTCACAGTTCGAAATAGGGTTTTCTCCTCTTGGTTTCTCTCTTGCAAAAGGGTGAATAGAGGGTTTGGGGGATCAGATTCGGGTTTGGTATATGGGAGAGGATTCTCTCCCACTCACAGGGTGACAAGATGGCTCTCAGAGCCGTTGGGGGGCATCTCCCCAATGGGTGAGCTGCCTTCTTCCAGAATTTCTGGCTCTGCAACGCATGCAGGTCAGAGAAATCGGCGTCCACATCGTTAGACGTCAGGATTAGTGTTGGTGTCCATGGGTGGACGCTGACACCTCCTCGACGTCCTGGTATTGACGCCAATCTGGCTTTCGGCCAGAACTCTAAAACATGCAGAAAATTATGCATGCCATGCATATATACATGCAATATGTATATGGTAGCATATCCATACTATTACCATTCAATACATGCATTATTTACATCTAGTATAATCACATGCACACGTAATTGTACTAATTAATATGTACGTAAATATGTATATACATACATAAGCACAAATATACACACACAAATACAAATAATGCGACGGAAATTCGAGGGCCTTAAAAAGAGTCGCTCGGCTAGGTCATGGTAGCAAGGGTAGGTGTATCCGCTCACTGGCCTCCCGTAGATTCTGAGCCCTGTTATCCGGCTCACATCCTCAAGGCTGGGGATCATATGTCCCCATGGGAATACGAAGGCGGTCGCCTTCGCATCCCACCTGCTCCGCAGAACCTGAGTGAGAGCCGAATCCGCCCTCATCCTCTCCATCTTAAAGACCCCGCTAAACCCCATCTCCTCTACCCTCTCTCTCTGGAAAGGGGGGAACGCCAAGAAGACAGCCAGCACAACCACCCAAGATACCCGGGCCCTCATCTCGCCCTGCAACATATTCCATTTGTTAAACCATCAGTTTTTTTTTTTTTAGTGTTCGGTTGGTGTCGCGGCAGCCGTAGCGACCGCGACCTTGTCGCAACAATGCGGGGCACCGCGACCTTATCGCGTCACCTTCTGAGGTCGCAATAAGGTCGCATCTGCCTGGGTCGCCACGACATGGTCGCGACGCCCCACCCCACCGCGACACCATGTCGCGGCAGGTCGGGCTGACGCGTTACCAGGATCAGACCGGCCGGAGCCCCCTTTGTTTGATCCTCTTTTTCTTGGGCTTCTTTCCCTACACTTGCCCTCTAGGGGCTCCGTCTACCATGTCTATACATCCATACAAGGGTTTAAGGTTGATCTGCCTACCGATTTCATCGCCTTGGCGCATTTCTTCCGTTCCTCCTCCACATTCACGGTCGGGGCTTCTTCTTCTTCCACCTCCATTTCCGCAATGTCCACTTCTTCCTCAACTGGAGGCGCCTCTATTTGGCACCGGGAGCTCTGCCGCCCCGCCTGGCGTTTCCTCCGTGAGGAGCCCTCACCCGGATTCTTCTCACCTTCCATCTGGATTGGGGTTTGGTATGGGTGAGTTAGTGGGCAAGCTAGGGTGCAGAGAAGAGCAAGAGTGCAAAGATGAATGATGGCTCAAAGTTTTGAGTTTTCAAAACCTGGAAAGGAGGAAGGAAGGTGCCCAAGTTGTTTTGAATCAGTCGGTTTGAGTCGCATCAGAACGGTGGGCCGCGACCAAGTCGCGTCGGTTTGGTTGACCGCGACTATGTCGCGACCACCCGCCCTGACGCATCTTGAAGGTGGTGGCTAAGGGTGTCGCGTCATCAACCGAGCCATCTGAACTTGCAGAAAATTCAATCTTATTCATTCCAATTCGAGGCATTACATTCACTAATTCTTTCTATCAATCAAATAAATGCTACGAATCCTTTCCTAGCTACCGTCTTTCCTACAAATCAATTCCATCATGCTCAAATGACCCCCGCCGCTGGCTGAATTTTCTTCAAAGCTTCAATATATTCTTTGATCACGTCATCGTCTTCCTCTATCTCGGCTTGGACAACGCTCCTCGCGCATCCTTCCCAATGGATGATGGCGATGCGTACGTCGCGCTCGTCTTGCTCATCACCCCTCTTCCTTTCTTGGGTAGGTGGGTAGTGCAATAGGATGGGGACCACCGTGCATGCTGCGCCGCATTGAAGATAGCACCAGTCCGGGTTGTAGGCAGCCAGTGCTTCATTGCCCAAGAGTCGTAAGGCGAGCCCGGTGCACTGAGGTAGGTGGATCATTCGGCCGTGCATGAAGCGGGGGCGCATGTCAAATTCTGCCACGGTCATCTTTTTGAAGTAATCGCGCCATGCTTTCCGTCCTTTCAACTGCGCCGTCTTGCACCACACCTTCGTGCTCATGTGTAGAGGCCCGCCCACGAAAGCCAGCAGATGGCTGAGCATTGTCTTGCACTCTGTGGCTAACTCTCCCATTGCCCGGAACTGAATATGAACGCCCATCCATAGCTCGAGGGTGATAATGGAGCCGAAGAAAGGACCTCCCATAGCTGCAGAAGATAGACCGGCATAGAGGAATCCCAAAACAGCCTGTCCAATGCTCATACATTCTGAAATGGAGTCAACGATGCTGAGATTGGCGAAAGAAATAGCCTCGTCCATCGTAGGGAGAGAATAACTCCGCAAATGCAGATCGCAGCCGCTTTGGCAATGGCCTGATAATTGCCCGTCTTGCACTTGCATTGCGAGTTGATCCATTGCGCAATAGGAAGGTGGACGTGCATCCCGCTTGTCATGGAGTGCAAATCTGTCTTCCTCGTCGTAATCTCCGCAAGGATGCTCCAAGAGTTGATTGGTGCCACGGTATATGAAACCGCAAGTTCCTCGCCCCTGTGGTACCGCGGAAGGCCGAGCATGATCTCTAGCTCCTCCAAAAGGATGGTGGCTTCAAATGTTGGGAAGACGAACGTGTGAGTTTGCGGATGCCACCTCTCCGCTAGCGTCGTGACGCTATCCCACACGTGCACCATCTTGTCATATTTTTTGGCCAATACAAGCACGGTAGATAGCCCCCACTCCTTCAAGTGAGAGATCAAGGCAGGAGGGAGCAGTTCAAGCATCAGAGATAGCCACGATATCTTGGAGAACCGCCTATGGCCGGGTAAGATCTGAAGAAAGGTTGAGGAGATAGGTTGAGAATGGAAGAGAAGAGCGGGAAAACAGAGCATAAGTGCAGAAAGTTCAGAAATTGAGGAAAAACTGCTTACTTGGAGATCCGGGCGCATGCAAATATGCCCCAGGATGTCGGAGAGATGCTGGAGATCGGCATATGACTCCCTAGCAGCCTTTGGACCAGAGTAGGGAGGGATGTCCTCCTGAAAAGCAAAGTAATTCCTCTTCATAACTGCAAAACAGAGGAAGGAACTTGCAGAAAATTGAAGAAGAGAGGGAGCAGAGGGTTAGCTACGGGATTAGCCCCTAAATCCTCCTATTTATAGAGTCTTAAGAGGTCCACTCCTACTCTAATCCCGAAACTAGGTGTTAGGATAACATTAGAAGAGGTTTAGGAGTCCTAGTGTTAGTCTAGATGTCTTAGGATGAGGATAAACTCCGGTTTCCTGGTCTTTCTGGGTTCGGTCCGAGTCGCGACGCCGCGATCTGACGCGATTAGGTCGCGACAGGGCGGTATGCCGCGACTATGTCGCGGTGATCCAAAGCGTCACCTCTCTGCCCGAGGGTTTGTTTTCATGCCTGCGCCTTGTGTGTGTGTTTATTTGTCATAATTGTGAATATATGTTGTCAGTTTGTGCTTATTATGTTTGTTTCTTGTCATCAACAAAAAAATGCAACAAAAAATCATAAAATCCAGAAAATCACAAAAAAGGACATTGCCACAGGTAAGTCAGGTATTGTATTTCTACCCTTACCCCTCGCATTACTATATGGTATTCTATTATTTATATCGTTTCAAGGACCGCTGGTTCTCAATGTGTTCTGGGATTTGAGTTCCCCTTTACCAAAAACAGTGATAATCTAGGTGCACATTGTTAATCGTTGGATAGGCCGTTGAGTTGTTTAAGTACGGGGACGATGGATTCAGGCCTGCACTGCGGTTGTAGGTAGTCTCTTGACCCGTTCTTATTTGGCTTAACAATATTATTCTTGATATATTTTCTATTTTCTACTTTTCTTTGCATTCATTTTGATGATTTCTTTTATTTTAGCCCAGCATGCATCATGTAGGACTTTGAGCTTTCTTGACTCATTCCTGACTTTTGATGAGCCCTTGTTGAGTGCCCAATCATCCTCTAGTTTCCAAACAAGAAATCCAATTCCACTCCGAATCGGAAGGTTTGCCTCCGAGTGAGTTGTTCCCATCAGTTTGACAAGAATTTCCCTGTCTGGATTACCTATCCAATTTTTTCCTTTTCCTTTGATCCGTTTTGGTTGCGAACCGCTCCCAAGACAGAGTCATGAGTTACCTGCCTGGCACGCACATGTCCCTCCAAAATGAAACCTGCAGGCCAATCGGCTAGGGTACCTCTCAATCGAGGGGTTGATCATCCTCTTCTTTTCTCCTTCTCGTCCAGACTTGTGTTTTTCTTTGCATCCTGCTCGAGCAACTGACTCGGGGCTTTCACGAAGATTCCAGTTGCCTGTTAGTTAGACCGGGTGTCTCTTTACCTTGGCTCCCACTTTTCAGTCCACTCCGCGTCATTTCCACTTCGTCGTCACTTCGTGACAACTCCACTCCACTTCCGCTTCGCTACCCTGCAAAGAGGAAGCCAAGGAGGGGCAATCTGTAGACACCCGGTTTCGGCTATTGGGCTGAACCACATTTCATGTTATCCTAGTTAGCCCCTAGTTGGTCACTCACCTTGAGCCCATCATTAGCCTTGATTGAGCCCATTAACAATTTAAAATTGCCTTGAAATCCTGCCCATTATTATTTTGGAGGGTCCTTATGCAATTATGACTCATTTTTTTTATGAAACTGGTTGATAAATGCAAAATAATTTGATTTCTTAGTCGCGGCATATCGTAGCGCCGCGTCTCTGAGTCGCGACGGCCCTGGACGCCACGACAGCCCATGCATGATATCCATGCACGTGGGCTTACTGTCGCGACGCCCCGCCCCGTCGCGTCTATAGTCGCGACCCCACGATACGCCGCGACATCGCCTGAGCGCACCAGACTCTGCAACAACCTCCTATTTATCTTCCTATTGATCCAGCTTTATCCCTAGGAAATATCTCAACCCCTTGGGGTGAGATTTCGGCCCTAGGGTCTCTTGTGAGGATCCCTTGGACTCTCCCTTGCAATTTTAAAAGGCCATTATCTCCCATTTTGAATTTTGACCATTTTGAAGAGATAATATCACCCATTTCTCTCTCATGGCTCTATAAAAGAGAGGCCCCTCCTCAAGGACGGGGAGAGCCTCATTTGTTACCCCGAAGGGCTGCCAAAATTTCCTTTGACAAATACTTAGCCTTGCAGCCACCCTTTTCCTCCATTTCCCTCACAATCCCTCTCCACAAAGCAACCCATTCCGTCAGCTATGGAGCACGGGACGTGAAAAGGGCGATTTCAACTTTCTCCTGAAGCTTTTGGACGATCCTTCGAGCTGCAGCCATGCCAAGGAGTCGCCCTAATGGGCTCACTCTCTCCCTTTCCCTTTCTCCTTCTTTTGCATGCATTTTTCATGTTATTCTTAGATAGAACATATTTAGCACACACCCACATTTTTCTATACCCAAAGGGGTTTAAAAAACCCTCCAGGTTCGTTCCCTCCATGTTCCCATCCTTTCTTTCTATTTTAGAGTAGATACTACGTTTAACGTGTTCTAATAGGGCTTCCTTTTGTTTGTTCCCTTTGTGGCAGGTATCCAAGCGTCATCCACGAGGAGCTCTTGCCTTTCGGCCGGCTGGAAGACAAGAAGAAGGTCCACACTCTAACAACTCCCGCACACAGAGAACGCGGCGGCAGAGGATGATGCGACAAGAAACGCGACTGGCATCAGCATCGCGTATCAGCACTGTCGCGACCGCTAAGGCCGTCGCGACACCAGGTCCGCCCCCCTTTTCTCTCTCCTCTTCCTAGTTAAGTTAGTCGTCTTCATCTTCTATTTATAAGGCAGCTTGCTAGGTGGCTATCACATTCCATGTTCACACACCACTAGATTTAGTACTTGTTCATGTCGAGGGGGGGGGGGACGTCAATCCCCGTGATTACACACATCCTCACCACAATTATCACACCTCAAGGTGGTGGAAGGGACAGACTCACCGATATACAGAGATTCATAATTTATTGCATGAAGAAGGAATTAAAGGTCAACCTCTATGTGATCATGTACCAAATCATGTCTGAGACTACTAGGAAAGATCTGCATAGGTCTCTTCCTTATGCAGCTCATCTTACACCAGTCTTTGAGCACTTTGGAGTCTCTCTTGAGAATGAGAAATCTCAAACCATCCCCAAGTCAAACATCTATCGGTTCAAACATTTTCAGAAATTCTTGGGATTCAGACTTGAGGGAGATCAGGTTAGAAGAGGACCAGCTGTTGTAGAGGCCCCAATGGTTCCTGAGGTTGTACCACCTCCTGAGCTACCCCACTCTCCTGCACATGAGGACCAGCCTCCGGTTGAGGATGAAGTACCAATGCCCCAAGATGTACCTCATACACCTCCCTTTCAAACCTCTTGACCACATCTTCCTGAAGTGGAAATACCTTCATCCACTCCCCAAGCCCAAGCCTCCACTTCCTTTGGTGGACCTTCTGTTCCACCAGAGTTGTACTCATTTCTCAATGACAAATTTGATACCATCACTTCTTCAATCCAACAGATGTCAGAGGCTTTTGAGCTCAGGGTACAAAGGTTGGAAAATTCAGTGTCTGCTAAGTTCATCAAACAAAAAGAAGATTCAATCAGCAAAGATTCAATAGGCTTATTGGAACATTGGCTGATGCCTCCCTTGAACTAAGGAGCATCAAGACAAGTTAGAAAAGGTTCTTGAAGGTATTTTGGCAAATTCCCAACAAAATCTATTCAACAGCCAGGAAGCAGTCAATCAGATATCCAAGACAAGACTGTCTTATGCACACATGGTAGATGATTTGGAGGGCATGAAGAATTTATCTGCTCACATTGATGAAGAAATGTCTGATCTAAAGAAGGAATTCAAAACTTTGCACAGCTAGTTCATCTTCATCATCACAGCCTATTTCAGCTGATTTCAGTGTGCTTCAAGCAAACATGTTTGAGAATTCTGAAAAAATTGGAAAATCTTTTGCATACAAGACTCTCAACAATCCAAGCTCAGATGAAGTTCAGCTTGACTTCTATGGAGAAAAGATTGAAGGATATTGAGACTATCTTGCTGCCCATTCCTCCTCCTCCTCCATCCTCCTAATGGACTTTATATTTTGATGATGTCAAAGGGGGAGAAGGACATCTATTTTGAATGAGAACTTTTTGTAATGAATGTGAATGAACAAATGTCTGTAGATATCAAAATGTGTTGGTTTTTGGCCATTAATGGAAAGCTATGGTTATTAGTAACATTGTGCATCTTGATTATGAAAAATGTTAATTGTTACTAAATTGTGCTAAATGGCTTTTGATGAATGTGAACGAAAATTGAATGAATGAGAATGTGTTCATTGTTATTCAGTGTGTATGTGAATGGATGTTGTGTGAAAGGATACCTTAAAATCACAATCCTTTAAAAATTCAAACTTTCATGTTGACTTAATAATGCCATAATCAAAAAGGGGGAGATTGTTGGGTTGAGTGTGAATTTAACACATTTCTCCTCATGATTTCGATGATGACAAGTTGTGATTCTAATGCACAATGAAAGAACATGTCAAATACATCACACATAGAATAACAATGTTCAAAAAGTATGTCTCCGAACACATTATATCTCATACATTCATGTTAATACATTGGACTAATAATGTGTGTATTTATTTCACAGGAACATACACTTTTTGCAAAGGTAGTGTCGACACACCCTCTACTTGTGTCGACACTAGATGCAGATTCCAGGAGACCTCCTTTGCCTGAATGTTACAGGGTGTCGACACAACTCCAAGTAGTGTCGACACTAGATCAGGTTTCCAGCAGAATGATTTCATAGACTGTCACAGTGTATCGACACAGGCAGGCTTAGTGTCGACACTAGATCAACTTTCCAGAAGTCTAGTTTTGTGGAATTTTCACAGGATGTCGACACTGGCTGATGTAGTGTCGACACACTCCGGCGATTTCTGTCAAGTTCAGTCCCACCTGGACACGTGGCTTTCTAGGGTTAAAGGGATTAACCTTGGATCATGTGCCCACATATCCCAAGGGCACTTTTGGCCATGTGGGGCTATAAATACCTCACTATTTTCCCCCAAGCCAAGTAGAGGCCTCCATCACATCCAAGAAAAGGCTATTTCGGCAGCAACTCTGAGGTTTCTCCCGATCTTGCATCCTTTGTGCTTCTTCAACCCAATTCCCACTTCTCCAAGCACAAGAAGTGAAGATTGATCCAAGATGAAGCAGTGAGATCACTTCCAAGGGTGCAGATCGAGTAGAAGCAACCAATTGTGAAGATTTCAAGGAAGATCCCAAAGTACAAGTTGCAGAGCATCGGCCAGGGACTTCAAGGGATCAAGCTTCTTCATAATTCAGCTTCTACAGGGGAGTATACTTGAAGAACAAGGATCTTACACTCAATTCCTCAATTCCCCTTGTTTCTTCTAGGTCATTCTTGAGATTGTGCATGAACTGTTGCATCAATCTTCTTGAATGAACTTTTATAGATCAGATCATTGCTAGAGGATCTGGATCTTTCTGTTTTTGTTCTAGCTTTTGTATTGTGAGCCGTCGAGCTCTGGTTTGTGAGTCGTCGCACTCACTGTGTGGTTTGAGTCGTTGTGCTCAGTTTGGAGTTGTCGTGCTCCAGGTGTTTCTTGAGTCATCATGCTCAAGGGTGTTTGGAGTCGTCATGCTCCAGTGTGAGTTGTACTCAAGGTTTTGAGTAGTGTGGCCTCACTGTGTGAGGGGTGGACGTAGGAGTCACTGGAGGTGATTTTCGAACCACCTAAAAATCCTATGCGCAGTGGTTTGAATTGTGGTTTGCCTTTGTATCTCGCTAGATGCATGCATAGGGATTTCGCTCACACTACTAATTGATTTGCTCACACACACTAATCACACTTCAGATCAGTAAATTGATTGGGTGAATTGATCTCTGATTCGAAGTAATTTTGAATTGCTTAAGCTTCCGCATTAATTGGTGTTAGATCTATTCAACCCCCCCTTCTAGATCTGATCCATCCACCCATCCGATCCTAACAGCTTTTTCTATCAATTTTACATCTAGCATAATCAGCATCAGAATATGAAACCAAATCAAAGTTGCTACCTGCTGAATACCATAAACCCAAATCATGTGTACCTGAGAGATATCGGAAAATCCTTTTGACTGCAACCAAATGGCTTTCCTTTGGACTAGATTGGTATCTAGCACAAAGGCAAATACTGAATTGTATGTCCATCCTACTTGCAGTAAGGTAAAGGATTGAGCCAATCATACCTTGGAATTGCTTTGCATATACCGTTTTACCTTTCTCATCATTTTCTAGTTTTACACTTGTGCTCATTGGTGTAGAGGCTGGCTTGGCTTGTTCAAACTGAAATCTTTTCAGTAGCTCCTTGGCATATTTTTCTTGGTTGATGAAGAAGTCATCTTCATATTGTTTTACGTGCAAGACAAGAAAAAATTGAAGCTCCCCCATTAAACTCATCTCAAACTCACTGTGCATGTGTTTAGAAAATTCTTCACACAGTGAGGGGTAGTTGAACCAAAAATGATGTCATCCATATAGACTTGAACAACAATGATGTGATTGCGAACACATTTAGTAAAATGGGTTTGGTCCACTTTGCCTCTTGAGTAGTTCTTACTCACTAAGAAGTTGCTCAGCCTGTCATACCAAACTCGGGGTGCCTGTTTCAAACCATAGAGAGCTTTATGCAACTTATTGACATGGTTAGGCTTATCATTATTCTCAAATCCAGGTGGTTGAGAAACATAGACTTCTTCTTTGATGTAACCATTCAAGAAGGTAGTTTTAACATCCATTTGAAAAAGTTTGAACTTGTTTGAACATGCATATGCTAACAAAATTCTAACTGCCTCAAGCCTAGCTACAGGTGCAAAGGATTCTTCAAAGTCTATCCCAAAATCTTAATTATATTCCTTTGCTACCAATCTAGCTTTGTTTCTCACCACTTTACCCTCTTCATTTAGCTTATTCCTAAATATCCATCTTGTTCTAATTATTGAAATTTCAGGGGTTCTAGGAACTAAGCTCCAAACATTTTTTCTTTCAAATTGCCCAAGTTCCGCATGCATGGCATCTATCTAAGAGTTTTCTTTTAGAGCCTCTTCAACATTTTTAGGTTCCACTTGAGAAACAAATGCTAAATGATCTTGTTCAACAATGTGTCTAAAATGAGACCTAATGTGAACTCTATCATTTACATTTCCAATTACATTATCAAGTGGATGATCTTTTGAGTACCTGATATTTCTGATTGTTGAAGGACCTGGTTGGTCTTGGTCTTGAGGATATTGCTCTTGAGGAATTTGTTCTTGGGGAGGTTGTTCTTGAAGAATTTGATCTTGTGGATTTTCTTTAGGCCTGTCGACAGCCTCTTTATGGTCTGTCGACAATGGCTTTTCATCTTGATCTTCAAGTATTTTCCTTCATCATTATCATACCTGAAAACATTTGATTTATTATTTTTTTGCATGATACTCATAAAAATAACATGTGGAGTCTCTTCCACAATTCTATTTTCATTGTTATACACTCTATAAGCTCTAGAGTGTTCTGAGTATCCGAGAAAATACCTGGATCACTTTTAGCTTCAAATTTATCTAAATCTATGTGACGACCCAACCAGCAAACTGGCCCAACAACCGTGCCAGTGGGTAGACTTCCCAGGAAGGTCACCCATCCTGGGACTACTCCCAATTGAGCATGCTTAACTTCAGAGTTCTTTTCCTACTCGAGCTCTGAAAATGACTAGTACGGGTTGTTGGTAGTTTGCTGATTTAGTCCATTTAACATATTCTTATATGGGGTGTTACAATCTATCCCTCTTATATAAGACACGTCCTCGTCGCTACTCACATATAGCACACAATCAACCCCCAGGCAGGCAGGATTCTAGAGGTGGCCCCCACAGGCTCAAGAGGTGGCTCCCACTATATAGCATTTTATGCCATTATGGCCTCAAGAGGTGGCTCCCATAGCATAGCACTTTGCCCATTGTGGCACTTAGTTCCTGCACTTCCGGCTGGGCAAGTCTCTGATACCATTTGTGACGACCCAACCAGCAAACTGGCCCAACAACCGTGCCAGTTGGTAGACTTCCCAGGAAGGTCACCCATCTTGGGACTACTCCCAATTGAGCACGCTTAACTTCAGAGTTTTTTTCCTACTCGAGCTCTGAAAATGACTAGTCCGGGTTGTTGGTAGTTTGCTGATTTAGTCCATTTAACATATTCTCATATGGGGTGTTACAATCTACCTTGTCATTGTTATGGATAAAAACTTTGGAGCCAAAGATCCTGAGGTACCCAATGCTGGGTTTGTTACCTTTCAAGAGCTCATATGGGGTTTTCTTCATTACAGATCTTACCACGGCTCGATTGAGGATGTAGCATGAAGTGTTCACTACTTCTGCCCAAAAGCTCCTTGGAAGTTGGCTTTCAACCAGAAGAGTACGAGCCATTTCCACCAAGGTCCTGTTCTTTCTCTCCACCACTCCATTTTGTTCCAGAGTTCTTGGAGAGGAAAACTTGTGATCAAGACCTTGGTTCCTCCAGAAGTCAGAAAATAAGTTGTTATCAAAATCTCCCCCATGATCAGTGCGGATTGAGCATATTTTGTTTGTGTTGCCATGCTCAATCTTATTGAAGAACTCTTGAAAATTTTTTAGAACTTCATATTTATGAGCCAGAAATTTAACCCAAGTAAACCTAGAAAATCATCTACAATGACAAACCTAAAGTGTTTACCATTAAGACTTAATGTTCTAGTAGGTCTAAAAAGGTCCATGTTTAACAATTCATAAGGTTTTGAAGTGATTATAGGAGCATTTGATTTAAAAGACTTTTGGTTTGTTTTCCTTGTGCACATGCATCACAAAAACTCACATTTTTATTGAAAGAAATCAAACATGTCAGAGATGGTTTCATTATTATTCATTTTGAACATTTCATATTCTGAAACCAACATGCTTACCTTTGATTGTCTTACCTCAGAAGTACCTTCATAGATCAGCTCAAGCTTGTACCACATCTCCTTTGCTGAGGTGCATGTGGAGACTCTCGAGTATTCCTTCGGATGGACCGCGCACTGTATCATGTTGAGGGCGCTCCAATTGAGTGTCCCCTTGGTGATCTGGTCCTTGGTCCAGGTATCCTCGTCCTGAGGCAAATCATATTCTCCTTTTCTGACTATTTTCCATAGTTCGAAATTTTGTGCTCGTAGAAACACCTGCATTCGATTTTTCCAATACGGATAGTCAGTGCCATCAAAGAAGGGTGGCCTAGTCACTGAGTGTCCCTCTGCCATATACCCTTGTTAGATTCCATTGACCGTGAATCTCCTAATCGTTAGATCAACCAGATAAAGCAGTAAATCGGAGAAACTAGGCTCTGATACCAATTGAAAGGTTTGCGGAATCCCAATATGGTAATCTAGAAGGGGGGTTGAATAGATTACTATCAATTAAAAGTATGAAAACAACCATTTTTCAATCACAACAAAGTCTTTTGAATTTTATGTAGAAACAACGTGAGACTTAGATGTGTTGACGATGTGTAGGTGAGTTAGCAATCTATCTAGTGTGTGAATGCAACGTGCCTATCAAACATCTAACGTGAAAATCGTTCAAACCACAAGACACGAAGATTTACGTGGTTCGGAGTACACAAATCGTGTATCCTACGTCCACGGCACACACACACAGAGAGAAAACTGCTTATCAGCGAGTTCGGTGACTACAACTCACACACACGTTTTCTGATGTGCACCACGATCAGAACAACACACACACGTGATCTCAAGCACAAGGATCGCTTGAATCACCACAACACACACACGGATGGTAGAAATATGAAAACAGGGAGAGTTCTGAGTGATAGAATAAATCCTGGTGAAGAACTCTTCTGAGAACGTCTGGAGGAAGTTCAATCTTCGACTTGAATGCTTTGATTAGATGGAGAAGGTTGAATCCTCGACGTTCTTCTTTCAGGAACTACTGGATCAACGAATCTTTAGGGCTCTGTGCAGTAGTCGGAAGCAGGGCAGCAGCAACTCTTGTGAAACTTGGAGTAGCTCTAGGGTTTTTGGTTGTGGCTGCTTCTCTGCAAAATTTCCTTCTAAGAGGTGTTTAAATATAGGAGTTCTCACATAGAGAAATGTGAGAGTTGGAAACACCTCGTAGGATAACTTAGAAACTTTCCGTAATTTGAATTGTACTCTGTCTATCGACAGGTCTTGGCCATCTGTCGACAGGCGACAGTAAGACAGAAGTATGGATCTTCAACTCTGTGAGATCTGTCGACAGTCGAAGACCATCTGTCGACAGATATGCTCTTTTGTGCAAGCGACAGAAGTCTGGATATCTGGACTGTGAGATCTGTCGACAGTCGACTTCCCATCTGTCGACAGATGAAGACTTCTTGAGCAATGTGACTTCGGGATGATCTTTCCTGTGCAATCTGTCGACAGGTGCTTTTGTGTCTGTCGACAGATGACCTTATTTCTTACTTTTTGTGATTTTCTCACTTGTTTGGTGAGAACTTGACTTTGGGTATTTGTACCTACATGATAAAACATGTAAAGTTAAGTATTTTGAATACACAAATGATCAAGTATTGCATTGGGTTCTTTGTCATGTGTCAAGTGTATCAAACCTCAATTGAAGTTATTCATCATCAAAAAACATGTTGTTATAAATGTTAGAATGAAAACCCAACATCAGGAAGACCACTTACCAGTTTCATCCTCATGATCTTGTGCAAAACATTGTAGCTTGCATGGCCTATCCTACAATGCCACAAAGTCAATACTTCCTGTTTATTTGCAACAAGACACAAATTTTTGTTTTCTAGTTCATGTAAATCAACTAGATAGATGTTATTCACCCTTTTTCTAGAAAACTTGAGACTTCCTATTTCTTTATCAACAATTTGGCATGCACTTGATTCAAAGATGACTTTATGGCCTTCATCACACAATTGGCTAATACTAAGAAGATTGTGATTTAGACCATCAACTAAGAGTACATTGTCTGTTGAGTTAGAGGTGTGAGTGTGTGTGTAACATATAAAGCTAAAGAGAGAGGAAAGTGAAAGAGGGGAATAAGAGGGAGATGATCCTCATTTCTAGTCGTGGTTGGCTCCTTTGTGGACTCCTCCAGCACTTGGTGAAGCCTCCTGGATGCTCCAAAGGTTGAGTGGAAGAGAGGAAACAAAAGTGGAAGCTTTAGTGGGTTTTCTCTCTCTTCTCTCAAGGCAACAAGGCTTGGGCATCCAACATCTCCCCCCATACTTAAAAGGCCAAGGAGTAACCTATATAGGCAGTGAGGGTGGAGCTAATGAGCATTGGATGCTCAAGTGTGAGAAAACACACTTAAACATGTGGCAATCCATGTGTTAAGGCTTGAACCAATGAGAGGGGTCCATGTAGGACTTTTACTAGGTCAAGGGGGTGCCAAGGTGGCCCATTTGCCCATTAGGAACGGCCCCATGTGCTGCATGGGCGAGGAGAGGGTGCTTAGTGGGCTGGAATCTCGTGCAGTTGCGTAGACCAAGTAAACTAGGTTGACATCAAACGATGATGCCGCCAACCCCATGCAGACGTCAACCCCTGTGGACGCCAACCGGAGTCGACGTCAAGGTACTATGCCGCCAACCTGTAGTCAGGGGCAGTCGATGTTGTCGTCTACATGGAATCCAAGGCAAGTCAACAAGCAGTCAAATGGGCCTTATTGGGCCATGAACCACGCGGAGATGGGCCAAATCTCGCGTCTACAAATGCCCCTCCGAGATATCCAATCTTGCAAGGGAGCAAAGCAGACTGAAAGATTGGTGTCTCAGTAAACAAAGGACGCGGAGATTTAATGGAAGGGACCATCTCCGAGGATAGGAAATCTAGCAAGCCACACGAATGAGTTAGGCTAGAAACAAATGACGAATCGTCTGAGAGACAAATGTGGATAAGAGGAAGAGTGATCTACCCATGTAACTACAACTGCAACCCAATGGTAGGGTCCCTGGCATTGCCGTTTAGGACTTTGACTAGTTTCTGATGTTGTCTGAGTCAAAGGAGTTGAAATATGACGGTTGAATCAAGGGAATCTCACAACCGGAGTCCGTTTTGGTCCCACTGACCTAATTAGGACATTTTTCCAGATTTAAGGGGTTGTAAAGACAAGGATTGATTGATCTCTCAAAGGATTATCAAAAGATTATAACTGGAATCAATGTTTGGAAAGCCGGAAGTCTAGAATTAAGCTCATGACTGGCGAACGGATCACGTGAACTCAACAAAACAGCTTGACTCTTTCTGATATGCACGGTGGGACAAGTGGAGAAGGGGGGCAACAAAGACCCGATATTCAGCTTGGATATTCGAGAAGGTGGTGCTAACCCGGTAGGCCACTTGAGCTGGGGAGCCACAGAGTGATTGAGGAAAATCTCCATTGTTTTTAATTGGTAAGAGAATGTTAGTAGTGAAATCCTAAATGCATGTTGGTGTGGGTTCCCTATCTAAAATGCAAGTTAGAACCAGAGGACATTTTAAGGCCATACGAATAACTGAGAGATTGCAAACCCGTCATAGTTTTTGGTAAAGGGGAACTCTGGGTTCACGGTCGCCAAGTTATTCACCTCTGGTGATTAATCCTACGTTTGACATACCTGTGTAACACTCACGGTCGTATGAGTGTTCCTGAATCTGGAGAGCAGCTTGTGCTTAAACATCTGCAAAACAACTTGAAGCACAAGATATATATATAATGGCTATATGAACAATAAAGCTTTGAAAATTCTGGGCGGTTAACGTCCAGATCGATGGCCGCCAATTTACAATGGACGTCAATATGATGCACCGTCTACAAGAGTAGGCGTCCACACATGCTACCGTCAACAGTATACAGGCGTCCAACGATGTGGATGTTAACATGCCAGCAGATCAGACCGAAAAAATAGCTCTTGGAAGTCCACAAGGACTCTCCTATCTTCTTCCTCCGTCCTAACCTTCCTCAACTCCGAACCAGAAGACTTTCGGACGAACTGAAGCAGCAAAAATGGCCTCCTCATCGAGCGGAATGTCCACTAGTGTGAACCCGAGGATTCTGAATGAGGTTTCGGGGCATTTGGGCACTAGACTGGCCAATGGGGAGGTAAGCAACGCCTATTTCTGCTCTTCTTCATGATGAAAATGCCCCAAACTCTCTCTCACAACATTCCCTGGATGTGCAGGAGGTACCTGCCTTCCCAAGCTAAGGCTAGGTGTGGGCCTTTTCCTGGCTGGTTAACCTGATGAACGCGATTACCCTGGACATGAGAAGCTTCATTGGAGCTTGGAACTTGAGCTTCATGGTGGTGCTGGTGAAGAACATGAAGGACATGTGGTGGGGATTTGACGCACTGGGGGTGCTCATGGAGCGGTGGCATCCACACACGCACACGTTCGTGTTCCAAGGATTCAAGGCGAGTGTGTTGCTGGAAGAGGTGGAGTTGTTCCTGGGGTGGAGGCAATGCCCGGAGTATGACGTGATGACCCCTCTCCTCCTGTGGGAAGAGATCCTGGTGGATATCGTATGGGACAAGAAGGAGGTGTTAAGAATGACGAACAAGCACGGGATCTTCCTAGACCGGCTGGCCTGGTGGTTGATCCAACATGTGAAGGAGATTGGAGGTGAGAGGGCGACCAGGGGACTGACACTCTGCCTGGCTGGTGTGTTCTTGTTCCCCACCAGTGGTGACTTCCTCCTATACGAGCACGTGGGGATCCTATCTCTGCTATGGCGCGAGCAGTCACTTGCCCCTGCAGTGCTGGCGCACCTTTACAGTTCCCTGACCACGATGAGCTTAGGGGTATGCACATGCAGGAGCTTGTTCCTGCTTCAAGTATGGATGGAAGCTCATTTGAAGTTTGATTTCTCTAAGAAGCAACCTACCCCCTCCAGAATCTTCCTTCAGAGTTCAATGCATTGTAGTAGGGCCTGGTATGAGCCAGAGGATGAAATCAAGTGTGTGACAGCACACTTGAAGAGCAGAGATGCCTGGCGAGATTACCTAGGCTACTTCCCAGTGCAGGACTTCATTGTGAGGCCACTGTTCATGAGGACAATTGAATTCAGGGTGCGCACCTGGGAGGACAAAGATCTGTGGCTGGTTGGGGCTAATCAGATGGTGGTGTACCAACCACATCGATGCCAGTGTCAGCTTGGAATACCACAGGGAATTCCAGCTTCGTCCCACTGCACCGACATGATCATCTCAGAAAGAAATGAAAAGCTGGTGAAGAAAGCAAAGAAGACTTGGAAGAAGCACACGGTGAGCAAGAAGGTGGGGCAGGCATTGCAGGAGAATTGGGAGGACATTTGGAAATATGAAGAATTCATTGACACAATTCGCCCAATTTATTGTGATTTTTTTATGGCTCGTATAGCAAAGTGATGTACTCTTCACATTTTCAATAAGTGTAACACAAGTGTGAATGAATAAAGAATGAGTAGGTTTGTGTTCAATGGCTTGAATTGTGTGGAATAGACTCAATGGGGTGTGAAATTGCCTTGAATTGCCTTCAAATGAGTGTTGTGTGAAGACTAAAGATGAAGAGTTGGCGTCCACATCGATGGCCGCTGGATACGCGTAGACGACCACAATTTGGCCGCTAACCTCCAGAAAGAAGATAGACGGCTAGAGCGATGGTCGTCTACAGGACAGTAGATGTTCACTAAATCACTGTCTACCGGGGTACGGGGTCTGACAGGGTCCCTCAAGGCGAGAGATAGACAGCCCACTATAGTCCGTTAAAAGGAAATGAACGACCATAAGGTTGACGTTTGATGACAATTAACGGCTACACCATTGACGTCTACTTTAAAACGCAGCTTTGGTACCCGAGACCCATCTCCGGTGCCCTTTCACCTTTCATTCAAACCGACGAAGCCTTGTTCTTCCACCTTTCTCTCTTTCTTCCACTTTCCAAACCTCCAACTTAATCCCTCCCTAATCTTCATCCCCTTTTCTTCCAACATCTAATATAATCGGACTGCTCTTTAGGGGTTGCGGAAATGGTGAGGGGGAAGAAGTGGAAGCTCCAAACCCGTCCCCAACCGAGGGAAGAAGAGGAGGAGACAGGGGGCTCAACGGCGGAGGACACGGCCAAGGAGGAAGCCGACTCGGTGGAGACCAGCGGCAGTGCGGCAAAAGGAGAGGAGACGGCCGGCGACGGAGAGGGAGAGGAGACAAAGGCAGAGGCACCCCAAAGGATCGCCCGACACCCAAAGGTAGGTCACACGACCTTAACCAACCCTGCGAGTGTGTTTGTACACAGTGGAAGAGAGGGGAAAATAGGGGAGGTGCCATCGGGTTAACTAGGAACTCGACATCAACATCGTTGGTCGTCGGGTTCCTATTGACGTCCATATCCTTGACATCTAAAAGAACTAGATGGTAGGACCTTAGATGTAACAGTTGAACTCGACAGCAAACCCACCGCCATCTACTATGTATAAACGACAGCCCCTTTGACGCCAATTATATGTAAATGGCATGCCCCTTGCCGTCAACATTTTCTTAACGGCAGTCAATATTTTTCTATGTTTTGTGCAGGGAAAAGTCAGAATGAGGAGGCGCGTGACGTGGGATTTGTGCTGGGCATGGTATCGGGCACTGCCGGAGGCCCAGCAGATGCAGATAGCACGGATGGGGTTTGGACACTGCTTGGCGATGCGCCCGTTCCATGTGGACATCCCGTACCTCGAGGCATTGAGGGAGAGATGGGAGTAGGATTGCAAGGCATTCATAATGCCTTGGTGACACATGATACCCACATTGGAGGATGTGGCATATCTGACAGGGCTACCGGTTTAGGGAGAGCCGATAGTGGGACACGAGAGGAGAGACTACCACGACGATGTGGTGGAGCTGCTAGGGCCAGAGTTTGTGGCCAAGAGGAGGAGACTGATCTGGAGCATTCTGCACGGATCATTGTCAAAGGCGGTAGGACTGAGGGGAGGGAGGAGAGGACCCGTGGAGACTCTTGAGGAGTTCAGCACCAGGGTCTGGAGGTCGATCCAGTTGGGGGACCGGAGCGAGGAGAGGTCGGTCCAGATCTTCATGGCGTACTTGTTCAGATGCCTCCTTTTGCCGATCAGTCATCCCAGATGAACTGCAAGTTCGTACTGCTGCTGCGGGATCTGGGGCAGGCAGGACGATATGCATGGGGTGCCGCGATGCTAGGATACCTCTTCTCACTTCTTCCTAGCAGCTCGCGGTGCTCTCAGAGCACCGCGAGCTTCACCCCCTTTCTACAAGTATGCAACTTTCCTTTAATGCTCATCATTGATTTAAAATGATAAATAGCCTGACTGACACTTCTTTTCTTCTTGCCTTGCAGATCTGGGGGTACACCCGCTTCCCCATGGGACGGGGGGTGCAGAGAGAGGGGAGCCAGGCCATGGTGCCCCTGATGGCCAGGTGGGAGGTGGCGCCAGATCCGAGGGTGACAGATCGGTGCGTTGAGGACGTGCGGGCCGGACTTGACCACTACCCCCATGATCAGGTATGGATCTCAACTTGAACTCCTTCTTTCTTGCTTTCAATTTCCATTTATGTGGCTAACCAATTCTCTCCTTTCATGCAGGTGGTCTGGACTCCCTACCTGGGGGAGCCGGACACGTCCCATCCAGCGGTGGTGGTGGGTCGGCCGCTCTTTGACCGCCACCTCCTCCTGCTCTGCCTGGGGACGTGAGAGCCCCTCTACCTAGAGCTAGTGGTGCGGACTCTGGGTTGGCACCAGCCGGCCTTAGAGGTACCCTCTCTAGGGAGAGAGGGGCACTCCCGCCAATAGTTCCTCTCCGAGGACCGGGACTGGGGGGAGGAGCACGGTTGAGTACTGGCGAGGTGGAGGGGAGCAGGTCTTCCGGCAGACGGGCCTCTAGGACAGCTCGGCATACCTGGAGGACTACCGAGCGTGCTATGCCGGATGACTCCGGCTAGACCAGCGAGTGGTGAGTGAATGCTTAACTCTAAGCCTTGTCATTTAATTGATTGATTGATTTGATTCTAACCTTGATGCGTGAATGACAGATGCCGGAGTCGGAGGTGGTGCACCTCCTCGAGGGGAGGTTGGCGGAGCAGGCAGTGGAGATTGAGAGACTCCACGCCGAGACGCGGACATTGGTAAGTCACTACTCACCCTTGACCACAATTGATTTGATTTGAGAACTAACCAAGGTATTGTGAATGCAGAAGGAGGAGCTGGCGAGGGTACGAGCGAGCCGAGACACTGGGGCGAGCTCGTCTGCATAGCCAGCCAGCGGGGACCTGGCGGTCCGACTGCAGGAGGCCCTGGACCGGGCAGAGGCGAGGGTCCAGGAGCTAGAGGCGAGGACACGGGAGTTGGAGACGGAGGTAAGATGTTGAGTCACTACCTTTCTGCACATGTATATGATTGACATATTTCTTTATTTTATGTGCAGCAGTAGGGAGCAGGGGCAACCTTCCAGGTGTAGATGGAGAGGCTGCGGTTGGAGATGTCGAAGGTGGAGGGTCACCTGCTCGAGGCAAGGGAGAGGCAGATCCAGGAGGAGGCGGACCGGGTACAGGACATTGCGGACCGAGCACGGGCCATTGCGGATTTGGAGTTTTTGAAGAACCGGGTGCTGAAGAAGCACCGGGAGCAACAGCGACAGGCCCAGTAGGAGGCGCCAGGGAGGACTGGGTCGGTGTTCGGATCTCTTGACGACCTCGTGTCATTGGGAGACCCGTCCGCGGAACGAGGAGGACTACGACTAGAGGCATCTATGGCGACGAGACCTCCTCTCCCGGACCGGCGTCGAGAGAGGGAGGAGGAGGAGGTGAGCAGCTCTCGTAGGCCGAGGCCTAGCGAGGGGGAGAGGAGAGAGGAGTGAGGAGCAAGGCTCCAGATATACCACTAGGGGTATGCTCCTGTCATGATATATAGCAAACTCTATTCCTTTAGTGGATTTTGTGGACTTTGTGCTTGTCATGTGCTTGAATGGTTTGCCAATGTTGCTTTGGTTCCTACATCCACAACACTTAAAGGAAAAAAGTTAGTGTAGATCTGTCTTTAGCCCCTTGCCTAAGAGATGTACCTTTCTTGCAATCTGGTCAAGGGGCTAATTTCTAATTAAAAATAAGAACACAAATAAAATAGTGAAGGAAAATATGTACATGTATTTTTTTATAAGAAAATAAGGAAAATAATGTTAGTATAGGTACATGGTACCACTAATTTTTTTTAGATTTTGATTTTCTCTTTTTTTTTGTTGGATTAAAATAAGAGGAAAGATATGTACATTGTAAAATTATATACATCATGAGACTCTTTTTTGTCTTTTTTTCATTTTTTAAATTTTTTTATTTTTTTTTTGTTTTTGTTTTTTTTTTTTTTGTTTTTTTTTTTAGAATTTTAGACTCTAAGACACATATTCATCACAAGTCAATGTATAGGGTTCTCATAATTTACTTACCCAC
This sequence comes from Colocasia esculenta, assembly GCA_014218235.1. Classification (NCBI taxonomy): domain Eukaryota; kingdom Viridiplantae; phylum Streptophyta; class Magnoliopsida; order Alismatales; family Araceae; genus Colocasia; species Colocasia esculenta. The sequence goes on from CM024753.1 coordinate 172,185,423, forward strand.
AGAGGCCATGAGCAAGGAGGACCGTGCATGTTATCCTTGACGTTGGAGACTGCCCTTAGCCTTCTTGATATTTTCCACCATAGAGGGTCTTAGAAGGTCAAATTGCCCCTAGAGGGAGAAATTGGAAGAAATAAATAAGAAGTTGTGTGAGGATTTGGTTCAAAGCACTTTTTGTTTCCAAACAAACATCTCACACTAAAAGACTTGGTCAACGATTATTTTCAGGGGTACTTTTCATTTTAATTCTTTGGTGGAGGAACGTACTATTTGCTACCTCCTTGATTTGGTTCAGCATTTTTCTAGGTACGTACTTTTTGCTACCCTTTTTTGACCTTTTGGCTTTTCTTTGCCCTTTTAGGCTTAATTTGACATTTTGCCCTTGTATTTTCTTGATTGCCCCTGTTTATGGTGACTTTGTCTTTTAGGTGAGAGTGGATGGTCCCCTACTTGTAGTTTACCCTTTTTTCAAACTTGACCGAGTGAGAAGAGAAGAGGGGATACATTGACCAAATTAGACCGTTCGAGTGTAATTATGATTTTCCAGCTAATAGACAATACTCTAACATTGTGTGGTGTGTGAAGAGATCATATCTTACTAATGGCCAGGTGAATAAGCAAAGTCTCAAACCCACGACCTTGACAAGTGATGAATGACACACTTGACCGACTAACTAAGGGTAGAATTTCTTGAGATAGACTGCATTCCAAGGAGGCGACAACTCAACTCCCTCAGCGTCCACTAACCTATAAGCATTTCTTGAGTATGCTTCTTTGACAACGAATGGATCTTCCCAATTTTCTTGCAATTTACTCCTGAGACCTGGTGCCTTGATGATTTTGCACTTTAAGACCATTTCACCCACTTCAAAATTTCGCTCAAGCACTCTTTTGGCATAAAAACATGCAATTCTTTGGCGATAAACTTGTGCATGGTCAGCCGCTATCATTAGCCTTTCGTCTAAGAGTTCAAGTTGTGCTAGTAAAGCTTCCCGACGTTGACCGGGGTCAATTTCAGAATCCAATTGAACTCGAAGTGAAGGGACAAAGATCTTATATGGGAGTATCGCATCTGATCCGTATGTCAAAGCATAAGGGGTTTGCCTCGTAGGAGTTTGGACCGAGGTGCGGTAAGCCCATAGAGCTTCAACTAAGCGGTCTGACCAATCAGCATTGTTATGAGATTTGCAGGTTTTCTTTATTATTTTGATGAGAGTTTTATTAGTAGCTTCCACTTGTCCATTACCTTGTGGATAATATGGGGATGAATGATGCAAGTTAATACCATATTTACCACACATGTCGCGGAGCTCCTGTGAAGTGAATTGCGATCCATTGTCGGTGACGATGTCTCGAGGCACGCCAAATCTTGCAAGAATGTTGCGCTTGATGAACTTGACGACCGTTGAAGCTTTAACCTTTATGAATGCTTCAGCTTCAGCCCACTTCGTGAAGTATTTGGTGGCGGTCAGAATGAAGGACTTCTTACGGATTTCTCCAGTTCTATCCTCGAGTGGACCAACCACATCGAATGCCCACATGGAGAAAGGCCATGGAGCAATGAGAGGGTGAAGAGAAGAGGAAGGAGCATGGATTTTGTCACCGTGTAATTGGCATTTAGCACAGTGACGAACAAAGTGAGTGCAATCTTCTTCCATGGTAGGCTAGTAATAGTGTCTTAGCAACTTTTGGGTAATTGCTCTACCATTGACATAACCACCACATTCACTAGAGTGAGCGGCTTCAACAATGCTTTGAGATTCGATCTCATCAAGGCAACGAAGATAAACCCCATTGAGGGACTTCTTGTAGAGAATGCCACCTATGATCTTGTAACGCTCCGAGACACGGCGAATGGCTCGTCTATCAGAAGAGGTGGCATAATCGAGGAAGGATCCATCTTTGAGAAAGTTTTCGATGTCAAAGTACTAAGGATGGCCATCATCTAGATCGATTTCTGGCTCTTTTGAGAGTGCATGGACTGGAAGGGAGGGAGACTTGAGCTGAGAGAACCGTGGATCAACGTGAGAAGGGACTTTCAACCTTTGGACAGAGACGGTTTCAGAAGACCTCCCTAACGGGATAGGGATGGAAGAAGCTAGGGAGGTAAGTGAATCTGCTAGAATGTTCTGAGCCCTAGGAGTGTGGACTAGAGTGAGCTTCCTAAATTGTCAGATTACCTTACAAACCAAGTCCCGTTATGGTTTCAACTTGGGATCCCAGGTCTGGTACTTGCTAAGGGACTACCGGAGTATCAATTGCGGATCTCCAATAATCCTTAACTCCTTGACTCCAAGCAACAGTGCCATTTTTAGCCCAACTAGGAGTGCCTCATACTCGGCCACATTATTCATGGCAGGGAAGGTTAATTGGTAGGCGTGCGGAATGACTAACCCTTCCGGTGAGAGGAGGACTGCCCCTATTCCACACCCTTTGGAATTAAGAGCTCCGTCGAAGTAAAGTATCCAGGAAGGTTCACCATCAACAATGACTCTTAACTCTTCATCCGGAAAGCTTTCATCGATAGAAGAATATGAAGGTAAGGGGTGGTGGGCCAAATGCTCGGCGATAGCATGCCCCTTGATTGACTTTTGGGTGATGTAGGTGATGTCAAATTGGTTGAGGAAACATTGCCACCTTATCAACCGCTCAGTCAGGACTGGCTTCTCAAGCAAGTACCGAATTGGGTCCATACGCGCCAGAAGTTTCACCTCTTGAGCTAGGAAATAGCGCTTCAACTTCTGGGCAACCCAGACGACGGCCTCACACGTTCTTTCCATTGCAGTGTACTTTTTCTCAGCTTTATTGAACAATTTGGATAAGTAGTACACCACTCTCTCCTTCTTCTTGTCATCATATTGGGCCAAGACTACTCCAATTGAATCTTCTGTGGTTGACACATAGAGCAATAAAGGTCGACCCGGGACCGGAGGAGCGAGAACATGGGGATTAAACAAATAGCTTTTTAATTCTTTAAAGGCCTTTTGACATTTATTGTTCCAATCAAACTTAGCCTCTTCTCTAAGCATCTCGTAAAAGGGCTTGCAACGGATGGAATGCTGAGAAATAAATCTCCTAATGAATTGAAGTCTACCAATTAGCCCTCTAACTTTCTTAATGTTCCTAGGAGGAGGCATGTCGATTATTGCTTTGGCCTCATTGGGATCAATCTCAATTCTCCGCTTGCTAACTATGAACCCAAGCAACTTCCCAGAAGAAACTCCAAAGACACACTTCTTGGGGTTCATTTTGAGCTTATGTTCTCTAGACCGATGGAGAACTGTCCAGAGGACCTCAGCATGGTCATGTCGAGTCCTAGATTTAACCAAGACATCATCAACATAGACCTCCATGTGCGCATGCATCATGTCATGGAAAATCGCCATCATTGCCCTTTGATAAGTTACTCCCGCATTCTTCAATCCGAAGGGCATCACAACATAACAATAGGTCCCCCAAGACGTTGTGAAAGAAGTTTTCTCTTGGTCTTCCTCTGCCAGACGGATCTGGTTATACCCAGAGAAACCATCCATGAACGACAACATCTCAAAGGCGGCAGTGTTGTCCACTAGGACATCTATGTGGGGAAGAGGAAAATCGTCCTTTGGGCAAGCACGATTAAGGTCACAGAAGTCTATGCAGATCCTAACCTTACCATCCTTCTTCATCACTAGGACGATATTAGCTACCCATTGTGGATAAAGCACAACCCTAATGAACTTGGCTCTGTGCAATTTATCAACCTCCTCTTTGATCTTGAGTGCGAGCTTGGGGTGTAGCCTCCTCAGCTTTTGTTTAACAGCTTTTGCATCGGCTTTTAAGACCAACCGGTGCTCGACCAAAGAGGTGTCAAGCCCTGGCATGTCTTCGTAGGACCAGGCAAAACTGTCAGAAAATTCTTGGAGGATAGCTATAATAGCTTCTTCTTCTTCTACGCTCAAGTTGGCACTAATCCAAACTACTCCCAGAGATTCTTCGGTGCCAAGGTTGAGGTTGGCTCATCCGCAGCCATGGTTGGCTCGTCGAACCTCTTTATGCCATCTACATAGGAGCTCATTGGGTCCTCTTCTTCTGACCTAAGATCTCCCGACTCATCTTTCTCATCAAAGTCTAGCAGATAGACTCCTAAACCGCCATCTACAGAGTCGCCTTCTTCAAAATCAGCCTCTACAAGGGCAGGCCCCTCAAGAAACTCTGGGACTTGACTCAACCTAGCACACTTTTTAGCCAAATCCATGACATAACGGGCAGGAACTTGCTTACCCTTTTCCTTGCGAACGCATGGCTGAGAGGGACCATACTCTTCTATGCCTAGACCTGACTCTAAACCTGACCCTAAACTAGAGTTTAAACTACTATGCACAGGACTATGTACAAAATTATGTACAAGGGAAGTGCCTCTAGAGGGGCGGGAATGAGAATTTAGGCTGGAAAGCGTCCGCCCTCGGTCGATCGGAAGAGAGTCCACAGAGGAAGGGTGCTCGACAGAGACCTCGCATTCCCACCTTTCAAAATTGGCATTTTTTTTTTGGAGTCAAGGCTCAAAATCATGAGTTGTTAACTTGAGGCTGCCCTGACTGGCCAGGTGAGGAATGGAGGGAGGACAGATTGAGAAAGAGGGAGAAAGAAGTGATAGGAGAAAGGAACTCATGTGCCGGGCACACTTTAGTTGAAGGAGAAGATGGAGAAGATAGAGGAGATGAAGATGGAGATGAGGATGGGAAATCGGAACTGAAGAGCGAAAGAAGGTCGAAGTCCTTATAGACTTCCTCGATTTCGGCAGCTTCTTCTTCTTCTTCGCTCTCGGGGTCAGACAACTCCTCCACCACAGGCTCCTGGGTTCCCGGTTGGAGGGGCCCCTGAATGAAATGCTCCTTCAGGGTCCAAGTGAGAGGTTCATAGGGGATGAAAGGATCCGGATGAATGGGGTCCGGATGAAAACCTAGACCAGCCCTAGCCAACAACCTTTTTGTTTGGACACTATTGACAGGTCCCTGGTTGTTTCTACCCAATCCTCGGCCATGAATATAGCCGATCTTCACCATCACTTCCCAACCTTTCCCTTGAGGACACGGGATGGTCTCAAACTCTTCATCCAGAGGGGGAGGTTGGTTCAAATTGAGGGGCAAGGGGAGATCAAAGATGGACATGACAGGTTTCTTCCCCTTGTCCGAAATGAACAAGTGTGGTATCTACTCCGAAGTGATAGAATTAAGGGTCTCCAAGGTAGTAATGCTCTTGATTTTGATAATCTGCCCATTGAATGGAAATTTGAAGCATTGGTGGGCAGTGGAAGGGACCCCTAAAGTTTGTTCTAACCAAGGACGACCAAGGATGGTCTTATAGGCCGGGTCAACATCCAGGACAAGAAACTCGGAAGACATAGTAACGGGTCCAATTTCCAGTTGAAGGGAGATTTTACCTTTGGCAATCCTCTTTGAGTTGTCATAGGCAGCAATGGTGGAACAATTTTTTTCTAGATTGTCCTCCCCCAAACCCAATTTCTTAAGGGTCTTCATCGGACAAACATTAATGGACGCCCCGGTGTTGATGAGAGTGGAATCTACCGAAACCCCGTTGAGGGTGACAGTAAGGCAAAGAGGAAGACAGCGACACTCGGGGGCAGCAAGGTCTTTATCGGAGAAGGAGATGGATGGTCCTTGGGTGAGGGAGAAGATGGCATTGGTCACCCCGCTGGGAGGAAGGTCATCATTGACCATGATTTTATGAAGGAATTAGAGGAGAGTGGATTGGTGGGACGGCGATCTCCGAATCAACTCTAAAATAGACACCCTCGTGGGAGTCTTATCTAAGTGTTGCAGAATATCATATTCGGTGCGGGCAGGTGGTGGGGGTCCATTATCCTCCTCATCTGAAGATGGCCGTGGGGGCGGAGGAACAATCCGATTCCGGAGCGTGACATGAACGTCCTCCTGGGACCTAGGGAGAATGAGTTGGAGGGGTTTGGTGCTATGGGTGGACGACTCATAGGAAGGGGGAATGGAAGGATAGGCATCCTGAGGAGTGGGTCGGATAAGCACTAAGGGGTGCTCTTCTAGGATGGCGTCTACAGTGGTGGAGGACTCCTGGGACACTACAGAGGGACATGGGTACCACTCTTCAAAACCTTCTACCCCCCATTGTTGTTCTCTCCTCACGACCCGAGGTTCCGAATGTGTCATGGTATTGACCTTTTCCTGAGACCTAGAGGAGGAGGGATTGTTGCTTTGGTGGTTGGGGAGAGGGTTTTGCACAATACCAAGGTCCCTTTTGGTATATCTAGACTTGGCTATGGCAACCTTGACTTCCTCCCAATTAATCCTACCTTGGTCGTTCATGTCATACACCCAGTCTCGGAAGGTGAAGCAATTATGGAGTTCATGACTAGGAGACCTATGGTAGGGACAGTACTTTGAAGTATCGGCCCTCTAATTGGCACTCTCCTTTTGTGGGGGGAGTCAGATAGCGTCGCAAGACATGAGGGCAAAGAATATGTCCTCGAGAGATTCAGGGAGGGCAGGATAATGAGACCTCCTGGGACTAGGACGAGTATAGCCAGGAGAAGGAGGAACAACAGAGTAGGGCCTAGACGGATGTGATGGGAATTGGTGAGGATTGGAGGGAGGATTGGAAGGCTTGTTAGGAGGCCTCAACGGCTGACTGCAAGCACTGACGGACTCATTGACGGTCACCCCCTCGGTGGTAGGTGCCGCGGGAGCCTTGCATCCCTTGGGCTTCCCTTCGAAGAATGGTGGAAGAGAGGAGTCCTTGATTTGATTTTGGACCACCCTAGCTCAATTGTAAAGATGTGAGAATGAGGGGAACTCACTTAGCATCAATATAGAACGGAGCAAAGGGGTGGTGTTAGTGACTATCATTGTTATGGCTTGGGACTCCGGGATGGGGATGTCGGCCCTTAAAGCCATGGATCTCCATCGGTTGGCGAATGTGACGAAGTCTTCATCCGGCCTCATCTTTTCTGCCACCAAGTCAGGAAGTGTAGGAACTTGAGTGGCCATGTAAGAAAAGTGGGAGATGAAGCGTTCGGATACGGTGAACCACCTCAAAGCCTCTCCTTCTAACGATTGTTGAAAGAGGTGAACTAAGAGGACCCGATTGTACAGCCACCGGTGGGAATCCATGGTGATGCGGGAAAGATGGAATTGGGGGTCGGTGGTCTCATCATACTTGCGGTATTTGGGGCCTTAAAACCCAGAGGAAAGTAGGCATTGGGGAGCTTGCAGTAGTTTTGGAGAGAGTGAGGCTTGGAAAGGGACAAGGACTCGGCTAAGAGCTGTTGGTCCACTAGGTACGGCAGCAAGCTAACCTAGACGGGGGGTGAATAGGTTTTTCTGAAATCTGAAACACAAGCTTAAACAAAGAAAATTATCACTTGAAAGTTTGGTTAGTTTAGTGTGATAAAGAGTAGCAGTGCGGAAGTAAATAAACAATCACACAAATGACACAAGAGATTTATCCTGGTTCGGCCCTTCCCACATGGAAGTCCTACGTCCAGTCCCCAAGAAACCTCTTGGGATTTTACTAACCAAGGGTACAGTCCCCCTCAAGGACACTACAACACCCAGCACCCCAGTTGGTCTTCTTCTCTTTCTCGGGCAAGAAGGCAGTCCACTTCTTTTATAGGCTCAGAAGCAAACCTACTGGTACAAACCCTAGTGCGGTTCTGCTAGACACAAACCCCTAGCTAGGTTCTACACTGTATACAGTCCTACAGCTGGACAAAAATCTTTCTTAGAAAAGAAAGATCAGACCGAGAGCTATTACAAGATGAACACTAAGAACTAGCTCACAGTTAAGGACTCTCCCCCAGATTTACAATCAGCTCAGAGAGAGAATGAAGAGAGAAAAGAAAGCTTGACGGCTTGAATGCTTGAGATGCTTTTGCTTGCTTCTTTTTGGCTCAGGCTCTTTCTCTCTTTCTTTGAGTGTATGTGGCGTTGAGGTTCCTCACTGGTTGTACACTCCTTCAAAGATTTTTAGGAAAGCTCTCTGCCTTTTCTTCAGCCTTGCTTCATCTTTTATATGAGAGGCTTTTGAATAGATCCGTTGGAGCTCTTCTAGACGTTGTTGATCTTCTCTTCATTTGTCTTAATCAGACTCTGGTGGTCTTCGAGGTCTGTAAGCATAGAAGAGAGTGTTAGCATAAAAGAGTGTTTACAAGATAACAGTGCATGCTACTGTGTTTCTGTTATCATGCTAAAAACTGATAGGTCATATCTTTTTTTCTGACACGACTCTGAGATACATATGTCGTTTTTTTCTTGTCAGAGGATATTTGACTTCTCATTTAGGCGCCAACAACACTTCAGATGATTATAAGAAATCTATGTTTAAATTGAAGTGAATCGATGTAAGAATGACTTATCAAATCGTTGTGACTAGCAAATCGTTGTGAGAGCAAATCGTTGTTCTCACTTAACAAATCGTTATAGCTATCAAATCGTTATGAAACTTATCGAATCGATGTGAGAGGCAAATCGTTGTTTCTCACTTATCAAATCATTATGAGCCTTAGCGAATCGTTATAGAAGGCAAATCGATGTGAGGGTAAATCGTTGTTTCTCACTTATCAAATCGTTATGAGCCTTAGCGAATCGTTATAGAGGGCAAATCGATGTGAGGGCAAATCATTGCACTCACTTATCAAATCGTTATGAGCCTTAGCGAATCGATGTATGAATCGTTAAGAAAGCAAAACGATGTGAGAACAAATCATTGTGCTCACTTATCAAATCGTTATGGCAATCGAATCGATGTATGAATTCGTTCTACTCATTTATCAAATCGATGTGAGACTTATCAATTTGTTATGAGATTGATGCGACACAGATGAAACATGATATTCAATTTAATTACACATAAATTTTGTTTTCACCAAAATACAAGGACAAACAGAGAGTGGTTCAACAATCTCCCCCTTTTTGGTGATGACAAAATTTATGAGAACTTTCTGTCAAAAATACTTAAGCATAGAAAATGTAGAAAAATCACAGAACATACATACTCTCCCTCTTTCTGTCACTAACCAAAAAGGAAGGATCTTACCATGCATATTCTCCCCCTTTTTGAGAACTTCTTACCATTGAGGGGTTCAACAATGATTGACATTAATGAATAACTCCCCCTTAGTTTGTGCTCCCCCTAAGGGTGAAACTCCCCCTTAATGTGAGGCAAGTCAGACCTTGTTGGTCTTGACCTTTCATATGTTGTTTGTCAAGTCTTCAAGATTTTTGCCTGCATTTATTAGAGAGACTTGCAAACCAATGTAAATAGTAATATGAATAAAAATAAATAATTTTGTAACTACTCCCTCTTCAGATATGAGATGGATGAAGAGCTGGCAGTCATCAGTGCCTTGAGCATCCTTTGATCTTGATGCTCCAAGGCTATACTGCAAACAACTTATTCAGAAATAGGTACCCAAATCTTTTTGGGTCCTTGATGGTTAGATGCATGAAAGTATCCTTTCGGAATCCAAACTAGGTGCCTTGTTGTGCAAGTATTCACAGTGTGTCCTAATTTATTGCAATGAGAACAACAATGAATGTAATCTATTTTGTAGTTCTTATTGGCTTTGTGATGTTTGTTTAGAACACAATTTTTAGAAACATTTTTCTTTTGATAAGACTTGTTTATTTCAGAGGCCTTTTCTAAGGCATCTTGGTTTCTTTTACAAATTTTGGTAATGGATATTTTTCAAGAATTATGACTTGTTTTCCCTTTTTAGGAGGTATGTATCCAAGCCCTTGTTTATTATTTCCAGATTTTGACTCTTTTAAGCATAGGGCTAAAGATGTTTTTCCTTTAGTTAACTTCCCAACTGATTCTTTTAAATAAAGATTTTCTTCAGTTAGAGTTTTTAGTTTTTCTTCTAATTCTAACTTCTCATTATTCTTGCTTTTCAAATCTTCATTTAAATGATAATTATTATCCTTACTGTCTTTTAATTATTTTTCTAGTTGCTTCAATTCGGATTTAAGATCAAAATTGGTGTTTTCCAAGCAAGTAGTGTTGTTTTTCAGATTTTTTAATTCTTTTACAAAACTCTTATGTTTTTCATATAGATCATTAAGGACTTCTTCTAAGTCTTCAGACTCTGATTCTGAATCAGTGCATGAATCAAAAAATGGGTCAGAATGTACCTCATCTAGTCCTACCATGAGGGCTAGACTTACCTTCTCTTTTTTCGATTCTGAGCTTATGGTCTCCTCATTTTCCCAAGCAGCAGCCATGGCTTTTCTTTTAAATTTCTTGTGCTGCTTCTTGGGCTTCTCAGTTTGACCGATCTTCTTAAGCCTTGGACATTCTGGTCTCAGATGTCCAGGTTTTCTGCATTCATAGCAGACTGGTTCTTTTTCTTTTCTCTCTTTCTTTTGAATCCTTCTTGATCCATTTTTCTTCTTCTTGAGAATTTTCTGAAGCTTGGATAGTACATCATCTACGTCACTGTCTTCAGAATCTGCATTTTTCGAACTAGAAGAAGAAGAAGTGGAAGGAGCAGCTGCAATTTTAAGAGCATTAGTACATTTTTTCTTTGATGAGCTTTCAGATAGTCGCTCCATATTAATTTCATGTGTCATGAGGGAACCTATTAAGTTATCAATAGAAAACTTGGTTAGATCATGGGCTTCTTCAATAGCTGTGACCTTAGGGGTCAATGAAATAGTTAAAGACCTAAGTATTTTTCTAACAGTTTCCTCATCAGAGAGATTTTTGCCAAGAGCGCTTAGACCAACCACTATGCTCGAAAATCTATTATACATTTGAGTTATATTTTCGTTAGGAAGCATTTTCAATTGCTCATATTGTGAGACAAGAATGTCTATCCTAGTTTGTTTCACTTTATCCGTTCCTTCATAAGTTATCTACAGTTTATCCCATATTTCTTTAGTTGATTTACATGCAGATACTCTACTAAATTCTCTTTTGGATAATGCACAACATAAGTAGTTCTTAGCTTTAAAGTTTAAAGATAATTTACTTTTATCTACTATTGTAATGGCAGTAGTGCCTGGAATAAGAATAATAACATAATCACCTACCTTAATTACCTGCCACAGATCAAAGTCTGTGCCTCAACTGAAGCATTCCATTCTCATCTTCCAGTATTGGTAATCTTCTCCATCGAAGAATGGAGGTTTGGTGACTAATTGACCTTCAGCATATACTTGAGCTGCCATGGATCTTTGCTCTAAGATTGTTGGATCTTCTTGAATGATCAGAGACCCGCTCTGATACCACTTATTGGTCCACTAGGTACGGCAGCAAGCTAACCTAGAGGGGGGGGTGAATAGGTTTTTCTGAAATTTGAAACACAAGCTTAAACACAGAAAATTATCACTTGAAAGTTTGGTTAGTTTAGTGTGATAAAGAGTAGCAATGCGGAAGCAAATAAACAATCACACAAATGACACAAGAGATTTATCCTGGTTCGGCCCTTCTCACATGGAAGTCCTACGTCCAGTCCCCAAGCAACTTCTTGGGATTTTACTAACCAAGGGTACAGTCCCCCTCAAGGACACTACAACACCCAGCACCCCAGCTGGTCTTCTTCTCTTTCCCGGGCAAGAAGGTAGCCCACTTCTTTTATAGGCTCAGAAGCAAACCTACTGGTACAAACCCTAGTGCGGTTCTGCTAGACACAAACCCCTAGCTAGGTTCTACACTGTATACAGTCCTACAGCTGGACAGAAATCTTTCTTAGAAAAGAAAGATCAGACCAAGAGCTATTACAAGATGAACACTAAGAACTAGCTCACAGTTAAGGACTCTCCCCCAGATTTACAATGAGCTCAAAGAGAGAATGAAGAGAGAAAAGAAAGCTTGAAGGCTTGAATGCTTGAGATGCTTTTGCTTGCTTCTTCTTGGCTCAGGCTCTTTCCCTCTTACTTTGAGTGTATGTGGTGTTGAGGTTCCTCACTGGTTGTACACTCCTTCAAAGATTTTCAGGAAAGCTCTCTGCCTTTTCTTCATCCTTGCTTCATCTTTTATATGAGAGGGTTTTGATAGATCCGTTGAAGAGATCCGTTGGAGCTCTTCTAGACGTTGCTGATCTTCTCTTCATTTGTCTTAATCAGACTCTGGTGGTCTTCGAGGTCTGTAAGCATAGAAGAGAGCGTTAGCATAAAAAAGTGTTTACAAGATAACAGTGCATGCTACTGTGTTTCAGTTATCATGCTAAAAACTGATAGGTCATATCTTTTTTCCTGACAAGACTCTGAGATACGCATGCATTTTTTTTTTTTTGTCAGAGGATATTTGACTTCTCATTTAGGCGCCAACAACACTTCAGAGGATTATAAGAAATCTATGTTTAAATTGAAGTGAATCGATGTAAGAATGACTTATCAAATCGTTGTGACTAGTAAATCGTTGTTCTCACTTAACAAATCGTTATAGCTATCAAATCGTTATGAAACTTATCGAATCGATGTGAGAGGCAAATCGTTGTTTCTCACTTATCAAATCATTATGAGCCTTAGCGAATCGTTATAGAAGGCAAATTGATGTGAGGGCAAATCGTTGTTTCTCACTTATCAAATCGTTGTGAGCCTTAGCAAATCGTTATAGGAGGTAAATAGATGTGAGGGCAAATCGTTGCGCTCACTTATCAAATCGTTATAAGCCTTAGAGAATTGATGTATGAATCATTCTAGAAAGCAAAATGATGTGAGAACAAATCGTTGTGCTCACTTATCAAATCATTATAGCAATCGAATCGATGTATGAATTCGTTCTACTCATTTATCAAATCGATGTGAGACTTATCAATTTGTTATGAGATTGATGCGACACAGATGAAACATGATATTCAATTTAATAACTCATAAATTTTGTTATCACCAAAATACAATGACAAATAGAGAGTGGTTCAACAAGAGCTTCCTAACAAGACCCTCCATCTGCGATCAAGAGATGGATTCAGATTGAACAGGGGGTGTGGGTTGGACATAGGGTGGATAGACGGAGGAAGGAGTTGGAATGGAAGTAGGTAAAGGAGTGGGAGGAGGAATAGGAGTGGAGATGGGAACCCGGGATGGGGTGACTGGTCTAGGGATGGGCCTAGAGGAAGAAGCATGGTAAGGAGATGGAGATGGAGAGGAAGGGGAGGCCATTGCCCGAACGGTATGCTTGGAAAGCATTGAAATGATGTCCTTGGGCGAGTAGCGGGACAGGAGTTTAGAGAATTCGGGGTCTTCTTGAACTTCTTGGGCATACGTGGGATTGACCCTCAAACTCACACTCTCCTCATTATCAGCTTGAGAAGAGGATTGGACTGACTCTTCGGGCTGTAAGTTAGCATTGACCATTCCGACAAATTCATCATGAATATTATCTTCATACTCAAAAGCCAGATTGTTAGTCATGTTAACGAATTCAACCAAGAGTCCATTAGCAACACAACCTACTGATTTTAAGGTGGTTAAGTTGATTAATTACACTGTTATTAGGAGAAATATGGATTTCTACCAAACAATGTTATCAAACAACATCCCCAAAATTTTTAGATGTTAAGGTTGTGTGTTAATTAGTCTCGTAAAGGCTCGTTCTCTCAATCCTCACTCAAACTCGGGTGAATAGGCAGACTAAATGGGAAGGTGAAAGGTCCTCTTGCCCCATACCATAAGGGAATCCACAAAATTTAGGGACTTATGGAGTTCTCCTTGAAGCCAACCCGATTTATCCGAGAGGGAATCCCCGAGTAAAAGGTTGTGAATCAAGGAGGGGCTATCCTAAAATATGTGGGGAGGCTAGAAAAGATGAGAATAAGGACCCCCCGTGACTAAGGACCATTAGAGAACAGACAGGAAGCAACCGAAAGAAAAAAAAAAAAACAGATCAAAACAAGCCAAAATAAGCTTCTGAGAAATAAACGGCAAACCAGTGGACATTCAGTTCTTCAGAAGACAGTCAACGGCAATATCGACTGACGCTAAGAGAGAGTAAACGACAAGAGATATGGACGCTGACTAAAAATGAACAACAGGAGAGATGGATGTTTACCTAGGCAGGCGGTAGGATCTCTTGCCGTCTACCTGTGTGCAGACTGAAAACCGTGGCAGCAGCAACTTGTCCTACTGTGATCGCCAAAGGAGAGCTGTGGACGCTCCATTCCGCGCATCCCGGATGCTATTGCAAGCTCTGGAGGTTCCTGAATGTTGCTGCTCCCTCGTTGGCGTTGAATGGGTGCCAGTTGACTTCTTTGACTCCCATTTTGACTGAGTTGACGAGAGAGAAGAAGAAGAAAACCAACAAAAAAATGAACGGGATGTGATCGCCAGGGCCTTACCTGTGCCCAAGGAGGTGTTGTGATCACGCCGGTAACATGCCTCGCGTAGCGGATGATGGCGGGACTCCAACTTTCCCCTCTTCGGCCGGCCAAAGAGAAGAAGCTCCACGGTCTCTTTTGAAGTATTCCTGCCACAAGGAGAGCTCTATTAGGCCTAAATGCAGTGTAGTAAACGTCCAAAATGAAAAGAGAAGGACCAAAAGGAGAGCCTCGTACCGGTTGCGAACTTGAGAAGAGGGGTGGACAAGTGCTATGACCACCCTTCTTCCCTCCATTTTTGATTTGGAAAACCCCTTTTAGGTGTGTAGGAAGGTGCCCTACGTGCCTAGGATGTGTGTGAGTGTGTGTGTAACATGCAAAGCTAAAGAGAGAGGAAAGTGAAAGAGGGGAAGAAGAGGGAGATGATCCTTGTTTGTAGTCATGGTTGGCTCCTTTGTGGACTCCTCTAGCACTTGGTGAAGCCTCCTGGATGCTCCAAAGGTTGAGAGGAAGAGAGCAAACAAAAGTGGAAGCTTTAGTGGGTTTTCTCTCTCTTCTCTCAAGGCAACAAGGCTTGGGCATCCAACATCTCCCCCCATACTTAGAAGGCCAAGGAGTGACCTATATAGGCAGTGGGGGCGGAGCTAATGAGCATTGGATGCTCAAGTGTGAGAAAACACACTTAAAAATGTGGCAATCCATGTGTTAAGGCTTGAACCAATGAGAGGGGGCCATGTAGGACTTTTACTAGGTCAATGGGGGTGCCAAGGTGGCCCATTTGCCTGTTAGGAACGGCCCCATGTGCTGCATGGGCGAGGAGAGGGCGCTTAGTGGGCTGGAATCTCGGGCAATTGCGCTGACTAAGTAAATTAGGTTGACGTCAAACGATGATGCCGCCAACCCCATGCAGACGTAAACCCCTGTGGACGCCAACCGGAGTCGACGTCAAGGTACTATGCGGCCAACCTGTAGTCAGCGGCAGTCGATGTTGCCGTCTACATGGAATCCGAGGTAAGTCAACAAGCAGTCAAACGGGCCTTATTGGGCCATGAACCACGCAGAGATGGGCCAAATCTCGTATCTACAGTGTCAAAGGTCTAGAGTGGTTCTGCTTGTGGGCTCTCGACCTTGTGGATGTCTGAGGTGGCCGTGCTTATGGTGAGACGTTCCTTCTCACATGTTTGCTCGGTGTCCTTCGTGGTGACACCTGGTTGTTCCTTCCCTACCTCATGGAGGTCTGGGATGTTGCTGCTTGTGTCATGAGACTTGAGTCTCACGTGGTTGCTCTGGTGTTCTGTGAGCTTCTTTTTATCGGTGGGTGTGTGCCGAGGTTTTGCTTCCACATTGTGTTTGACTCCGCTGGTTCTGTGGGAGTCGTGGCTTTGCTCTGTTCCGCTGCTTTGTAGTACTCTGTAGTAGGTGCTTCCCGCTTTACTGCTTTGTAGAGTAGTTTGCTTCCACTTTGTTGGAGTTCCTACTGCTCTGGCTGGTAAGGGACTGGTTATCCCTACTGAGCCTTGTTCACGAGGCTCACCCCCCTACTCTCTTCAGGTAGGGACTCGCTGTCGCAGGAGTTCGTTGCCGGACGATTGTGGTGGCGGTTCGTTGCGCCGTGCGTTGCCAGTAGTGTGAGTTGTGACCGTGAGCTCTTGTTCAGGAGTGAGTTGAGGGTTGCCTTTTTGCAAGTCCTCGGGGTATGCCCCTTAAGGACTGTGCCTTTCTTTCTGTACCTGTACTTTTATTTGGGACATGTTGTACATAATTTCCTTATTAATGTATGAACTTTCTTGTTATAGTTATTTGAATTCATTGCTTATCTCACTGGACTAAATTATGACCCTTCCAGGTCTTCGGATCCGTGGGTGGCGGCACGACCTCCGGTGTGACGGAACACCTTGGCCAAGCCCGTTAAACCGATAACGTACTTGATCCGAGTCCGCCTCCCGCGAACGGGCCGAAGCCTCGCAAGGGATACCAAACCACAGTCCGTGTAAACACAAAGAAACACACCACATTTTATATATATTTCGCAAGTTATATAGCCAAATTTCCACAAAATTGAAAAGAAGAACAAGAGCCTGGGGCATACCCCGAGGTACAACTAAGAATAAACAACTAAATATACTACACAACTCAACACTGATGGAGTGCTACTACACAGCTGGAGGTACCGACCTGCACCGCTACGGCGCGGCTCTGAACTGGACGACGGTCGAGAAACGTCCTCCTCGCCTACACCTGTGGGGGTAGGGGTGAGCCTCGCTAGTCACTGGCTCAATAGGGAACTCCCCCAACACCGAGCAAAACCAAACCATAGGTACAAAAGCAGTAAACAGTACCAACAATTTATAGAACAGCTAAATAGGATATTAAAGCTGTAAAAGTACTTACCGTCTGCCGACTTACGAGAAACAACTTTAATAATTAAACGGAAAACCAGTACAGGTGTACAAGCTAAAGTAGAGACAGCCAAACACGAGCCACGTGAACTGGTTCGCGACACCAGAAACTGACTCGGACAAGCTAACAAAGGTCTACCTCTCAGTCTCGCAGCCACAGACGAAAGGTCCAGCTGCCGCTCCACGTAAAAAGGTCAAGCAACTGTGGAGACCAACTAAACACCACCACCTACGAACCACAAGGTCACAGGCCTATGCCTGACACCTCAAGAGACCCTGGCCCGGGCTCTCTGGAGTGAGGCACTGGAAAAGGACTAGCTGGGGACCAGTGTCGACTACTGGTGTCCGTACCCCCAACTATGAGCGTGCTACAAGTGACTAAAGACAAACACGTGTCACTGTCCCACTGTTGTATTTCCCTCAGCCGGACGTACAACTCAAACATAGGAGTGAGGGTGTCCAAGTCAGACGACACAGACCTCGACGGTACAACACAAGTACCGGGACAAAGCCCCGAGCTAACAGCCTGGCTCACAAAGAACCTGGGGCACCCAACTGGAGAGGTAACCACGGTAGGCATCGTACTACTTGCCACGTACACAAAACCACGTGCACGTCACACACAAACCACGTGAAACGTCACGTAAACCTCAAGTAACCACAGTCCACTACATGTGAACCCAACTGGACTCGCGTGAACAACACGCAGCCTCGAAAGAGAGTAACAACCTGCATACCTCGTATGCTAAATATCAAACCCAGGTGCACCACAGGTGCCAACGCACCATTTGTTATCGATAAATACCATAAACAGCTATTTCTGTTTATACACAAGCTGGCGGCAACATCGATTGCCACTTATGGGAAGTAGACGGCAAGGGATATGGCCGTTTATATCCCAGCTGATGAACTTGGCGACAGTCGATGTTGACGCCAAGCTCTTCAGCCACTATTCCTGCAGAAACCCTAATCCGATTCCACAGGTTTTCCAACCATTAAAACAACGGTAAAACATACAGAAACAGTTCCTCTAGCATGCATGAATCCTAAACAATCCCATACATCATGCTTAACTGATTGAATTCGCCAAACCACCCATTATCCCCGCATGGATACCATGACCCGAAATCACCATTATCATGCAGATTCATGTTATCTAATTGCATTATCACGACCTACAGGAACTACAAGGGTCATTCCTTACCTCAACACACGCTTAAACCTCCCGCAATCTCCCTGTTCACACCGAACCCTCCGCGAGCTCCCACGGGAATTGCACCACACCACGGCGTTTCCTCGCGCAATTCAACAACGCCACACGTTCCACGGTCCTCCAACCAGCCTTCAGTATCTGTTAGAAGCTTTAGGGATGCAAGGGCGTGAAGCTGGGGCAAGAGAGAAAGAGAACCAAGTGTAGAACCTGCTCTCGGGTGACCCTATAACCTGCTGAATTCTCAGGTTGGCGTCAACCCCTCTGCCTCCAATAGCAACCGCCACCCTAAACGTCCACATCTTGTGCCGCCAAGATCATGCAGTCAACGGCCACATACCTGGATGCCAACAGGTCAACGACCACCCCTGTCCGCCAACTCCAACTGAACTGCAGCAGGTCCTGTTTCATTTCAGGACCAAACCTGCACTTCACCTGCTCAAGCCACACATCCACACCATACATTCCACACAACCAACTCACATTGGCCTCACAACGGCCATCACAACCATAACACACACGATCCAAAAAGGATCCAGAAACGCGCGACGTTACATTACTATCATCTAAAAAGAAAATTTCGACCTTGAAATTCACAACACAACTCAAACACCAACAACTTAAATATACACATTTTTACAAGCACTATCATCTAAAAAGAAAATACACAAGCTTATTCACAGATAGGGATACCCTTTAGCCATTTCCTCGGCTAACTCCCAGGTATCCTCACCACCCAACCTATTTTCCCATCTTACTTTAACTAGCTAATTTCTTTATTCCACAACTTCTTTATCTTTCAATCTGTGATCTGTACCGGATATTCTGGCATAGTCATATCCGGCCTTAGGTCACCACCTTGATATCTGATTATTTGACATGGATCTTCAATACACTTTCTCAACATAGAAATATGAAACACATCATGAACATCCGTAAAATCTGCTGGCAAATCCAGCCTATAAACTGTTTCCCCAATTCTTTCTAACACTTGAAAAGGTCCCACATACCTTGGACTCAACTTCCCAGTCTTACCAAATCTCATGATACCTTTACTCGGGGAAACCCTCAAGAAAACCAAATCTCCCACTTCAAACTGAAGTGGTCTCCTCCGAACATCTGCATAACTCTTTTGCCTGTTTTGAGCTGCCTGCAATTTTCTTTAATAAGCTTCACTACTTCAGTGGTTTGCTGAATCAATTCAGGACCCACTAACTGTCTTTCTCCCACTTCATGCCAGTTCAATGGGGTTCTACATGGCCTTCCATATAAAACTTCATACGGTGCCATCCCAAGACTGGTATGATAACTATTATTATAGGCAAACTCAACCATTCCCAAATGATGCTCCCAGCTACCTCCCCAAACCAAACAACAAGCTCGCAGCATATCTTCAATCGTCTGAATAGCCCTCTCTGTCTGACCATCTGTCTGGGGATGATAAGCGGAGCTATATCTCAGCTCAGTACCAATTACCTTCTGCAGACTTCTCCAAAAACCAGAAGTAAATCTTGGATCTCTATCAGACACAATTGTCTTCGGAATACCATGCAATGGAATAATTCTTTCAACATAAACTTTTGCTAATTTATCCACTATCCAAGACATACTTACTGCCACTAATCTGCACACCTTGGTTAATCTGTCAACAAATACCCATATTCCATTATGCCCAGAACTCGATCTTGGTAAACCTGCCACAAAGTCCATAGCAATGTCATCCCACTTCCACTGTGGAATGGGTAACGGTTGCAATAGACCTCCAGGCTTCTGATACTCAGCTTTAATCTGCTGACAGATAGCACACCTTGCAACAAATTCTGCTATTTCCTTTTTCATATGAGGCCACCAGAAATGCTTTCTCAAATCATGGTATATTTTAGTACTACCCGGATGGATAGTGTACCTAGATTTATGAGTCTCTTCCAACACTCGCTGCTTCACCTCTCTCTCCGCTGGAACAAAAAATCTACCTCTGAGCCTAACTACACAATTGTCATCAATGGTAACTCCTTCCATTTTCACAATTTCAGCTAAACTTGCATCTGCTTTCTGAGCATCAATAATTTGCCAATACAAAGACAGCTCTACAGCACTAGCAGCTAGTACTGCCCGTCGCTGACTACTGGGCACATACAAGGAGTTCTCCACTACCTCTTCATACAGCTTCCATTCTTTAACCATCATCAAACTTACATATGCTTTTCTGCTCAAGGCATCTGCCACAACATTGGCCTTACCCGGATGGTAAGCTAAACTGAAATCATAATCCTTCAAATACTCAATCCATCTACGCTGGCGAAGGTTTAGATCTTTCTGCGAGAAGATATACTTCAAGCTTTTATGATATGTAAAGATCTCAAATCTTTCGCCATACAGATAATGCCTCCATATTTCAAGGCAAAAACAACTGCTGCTAATTCCAAATCATGAGTGGGGTAATTTTTCTCTGCTGGCTTCAATTGCCTGGATGCATAAGCTATCACCTTACCATGCTGCATAAGCACTGCGCCAAGTCCTCTCCTTGAAGCATCGGTATACACCACAAAACCACCACTCCGTGCCGGTAATGTCAATATAGGTGCTGATGTAATCTCTTCTTCAATTCCATAAAACTTCTAACATTCACCGGACCACACAAATGGTACCCCTTTTCTGGTCAACTTAGTCATAGGTGTTTCAATCTTAGAAAAATCTTGAATAAAGCGCCTATAATAACTTGCTAATCCCAGAAAACTTCTAATCTCAGTTATTGTCTTAGGCACTTCCCACCTCATCACAGCTTCCACTTTACTTGGGTCCACTGCTACCTCTAGCTGAGATAATATGACCAAAAACTGAATCTCTTTTAACCAAAATTCACACTTATTGAATTTAGCAAACAACTGGTTATCTCTAAACAACTGCAGAGTAAATCTCAAATGAGCTTCATGCTCCTCTTCAGATGCTGAATAAATCAGAATATCATCAATAAAGACCACAATGAATTGATCTAAATACGGATGAAAAATTCTATTCATCAGACCCATAAAACCTGCGGGAGCATTAGTTAATCCAAATGGCATAACCACAAACTCGAAGTGACCATATCTGGTTCTAAAAGCTATCTTATCTATATCCTCCTCTGTAATTCTAAACTGATGGTACCCGACCTCAAATCAATTTTAGAAAATACCTTTGATGATTGCAACTGATCAAACAAATCATCTTTCTCGGCAACGGGTACTTATTCTGGGTCACATCATTCAACTTTCTATAATCAATACACATCCGAAAACTTCCATCTTTCTTTTAAACAAATAAAACCGGCGCTCCCCACGGAGAATGATCGGTCTAATAAACCCTTTCTGCAACAACTCTTAACTGCTTTTTCAATTCCTTAAGTTTGCTGGTGCCATCCGATACGGAGCTTTAGAAATCGGCATGGTACCTGGCAGCAACTCAATGGCAAAGTCCACCTCTCTATGTGGAGCTAACCGGGCAAATCCTCAGGAAAAACATCAACAAATTCCCTAACCACGGGAACTGCTTCCACTGGGCTGACTAGCTTCTACTAGACTTACCGAGGCTAAATATGCAACACATCCAGCATTATCAACTTTCTAGCTTTAATTGCAGAAATTAGAAACTTAGAGTATAAAAAAGGCATACCTTGATATTCAAACACTGCACCATTAGGATGACAAAAAAACCTGATCCTCTTCTTTCTGCAATTTAACATTGCTCCCTACATCTCAAGCCAGGCCATACCCAAAATAATATCATAATCTGACAACTGCAGGGCATACAACCGACCCGGCAATCTGGTTCCCTTCAATCATAACAGGAGCTTCATCTCATAGCTCGAAGTGAGCAAGAACTCACCCGAAGGAACCTCACAACTAACTCACAAGACTTCTCCTCTAAAGGATGAGCTATACAATCCAGAAATTCTTCGGAAATGAAAGAATGAGAGGCACCTGAATCAAAAAACTCTTGCTGAATAATCATAAAAGAGGTAAAGTACCTTCTGATCATATTCGATGCCTCCGCTTGGGCTCAGGTGATAGCCATAACCCGACCTCTTTCCCCGCTGTTGCGGTGCTCCTCTACCACGACCTAACTGTGGCTGCTGAAACTACTGAGCGGTGCTGCTGCTGCACACCTCTTCCATAACCATACTCTCTTGGATAAGGACAATTGCAGATCAAATGCCCGACTGATTACAATTAAACATCGATATTCTGGTGGAGTAATAGGCTGCTGGCAGTACTCTGTTGCGACTCCTCCACCTCAGGCCTACCTCGGCCCTGCTGAAACTACTGATGACTCCCCATCCTTCCTTTACCTTTAAACGCTTGCTTCAATTTCTGACCCATTTCCCAAAGCCTGATGAGAAGGTCCTGCCGGTGCTTTACCTTTACTTGCACCACCGACTGCTGCGGTAGCCGAAAACTACCTGAACCTGACTCGCCACCTGACGAGTCCAATAGACTCTCCAAAGTAGCTGCTCTCTGAGCTGCCTCTCCACTGTCTTGCCATGAGAGGTACTATTGCATCTTGAAACTCCACTCTCAAACCTCTAATGAAGTACTCAACCATCATATTATTATCTGAAACCACATAAGGCGCATAACGGCTAAGTGCCATAAATCTCATTGGTACTCTAAAACTGAGAGTACCTTGCTGGAGCGTCCGAAACTGCTCTCTTTACTTGTTGTACTGAATCAGAAGAAATGTATCGTTAAATACATCAAGAAATTCGTCCAAGTAATGGCTCCTCCGTCCTGCCTGCAAAGGTGGTCTGCATCTGCAGTCGCCATCATTCTAATGCAAAACCTCTCAACTGATAGGTAGCTAACACCACTTTATCTGCTACCGGACACCTCATAGTTGCAAAAAACCCTCTCAATTCATGAACCCAGTGCTCTGCGTATCTGGATTCGCCCTCCTGAATAGGTAGGAGGCTGTAATCTAAGAAACATTTCAACCTGCATCACTGGTTCCTCTGCTAATAACCTGGCGGTGGCACAGGTGCTACAAAGGCACTCCACTCTTGCGGGACTGGAGCAACAGGTACAACCTCTCCATCCCCAGGTGGCACTGCAACTAGTGGTACGGCGCCTGCTGATCCATCCTTGCCCGAATATCTGAGGCTTCCCAGATTCTTTTATCACCACACCGCTGGGTACTTTCCTCCAGATCATCTCCTCACCACACCAATCTCTTCTATCAGCCATTCCAGAAACTTCTACATAAACAAAAACCAAGCAAAATCAAAAAACCATTTATCAAAACCAGGGTCCCTACCAGCAGTGTATTAAGACCGAATAAAGACTATGTATCTTTTTAGTTTCCTATATTACACGGACCTTGCTCTAATACCAAGTGTCGGAACACTCTTCAGCCAAGCCCGTTAAACGATAACGTACTTGATCCGAGTCCGCCTCCCGCGACGGGCCGAAGCCCGCTAGGGATACCAAACAACAATCCGTGTAAACACAAAGAAACACACCACATTTTATATATATTTCGCAAGTTATATAGCAAATTTTCCACAAAACTGAAAAGAAGAACAAGAGCCTGGGGCATACCCGAGGTACAACTAGAAAATAAAAACATCTAACTATACTACACAACTCTACACTGCTGGAGCTGCTACTACACAGCTGGAGGTACTGACCCTGCACCGCTACGGCGCGGCTCTGAACTGGACGACGGTCGAGAAACGTCCTCCTCGCCTACACCGTGGGGGTAGGGGTGAGCCTCTCTAGTCACTGGATCAGTAGGGAACTCCCCAAACACCGAGCAAAACCAAACACAGGTACAAAAGCAGTAAACAGTACCAACAATTTATAGAACAGCTAAACAGGATATTAAAGCTGTAAAAGTACTTACCGTCTGCCGACTTACGAGAAACAACTTTAATAATTAAACGGAAAACCAGTACAGGTGTACAAGCTAAAGTAGAGACAGCCAAACACGAGCCACGTGAATTGGTTCGCGACACAGAAACTGACTCGGACAAGCTATACACAGTTCTACCTCTCAGTCTCGCAGCCACGGACGAAAGGTCCAGCTGCGCTCCACGTAAAAAGGTCAAGCAATGTGGAGACCAACTAAACACCACCACCTGCGAACCACACGGTCACATGCCCATGCCTGACACCTCAAGAGACCCTGGCCCGGGCTCTCTGGAGTGAGGCACTGGTAAAGGACTAGGGGGGACCAGTGTCGACTACTGGTTGTCCGTACCCCCAACTACGAGCGCGTTACAAGTGACTAAAGACAAACACGTGTCACTGTCCACTGTCGTCTTTCCCTCAGCCGGACGTACAACTCAAACACAGGAGTGAGGGGTCCAGGTCAGACGGCACAGACCTCGACGGTACAACACAAGTACCGGAACAAAGCCCCGAGCTAACAGCCTGGCTCACCAAGAACCTGGGGCACCACTGGAGAGGTAACCACGGTAGGCGTCGTACTACTTGCCACGTACACAAAACCACGGCACGTCACAACAAACCACGTGAAACGTCACGTAAACCTCAAGTAACCACGGTCCACACATGTGAACCCAACTGGACTCGCGTGAACAACACGCAGCCTCGAAAGAGAGTAACAACCTGCATACCTCGTATGCTAAATATCAAAACCAGGTGCACCACAGGTGCCAACGCAACCATTTGTTATCGATAAATACCATAAACAGCTATTTTCGTTTATACACAAGCTGGCGGCAACATCGATTGCCGCTTATGGGAAGTAGACGGCAAGGGATATGGCCGTTTATATCCAGCTGATGAACTTGGCGATAGCGATGTTGACGCCAAGCTCTTCAGCCACTATTCCTGCAGAAACCCTAATCCGATTCCACAGGTTTTCCAACCATTAAAACAACGGTTAAAACATATAGAAACAGTTCCTCTAGCATGCATGAATCTAAAACACTCCCATACAGCATGCTAACTGATTGAATTCGCCAAACCACCCATTATCCCGCATGGATACCATGACCCGAAATCACCATTATCATGCAGATTCATGTTATCTAATTGCTTTATCACAACCTACAGGAACTACAAGGGTCATTCCCTACCTCAACGCACGCTTAAACCTCCCGCAATCTCCCGGTTCACACCGAACCCTCCGCGAGCTCCCACGGGAATTGCACCACACCACGGCGTTTCCTCGCGCAATTTGACAACGCCACACATTCCACGGTCCTCCAACCAGCCTTCAGTACCTGTTAGAAGCTTTAGGGATGCAAGGGCATGAAGCTGGGGCAAGAGAGAAAGAGAACCAGGTGCAGAACCTGCTCTCGGGTGACCCTATAACCTGCTGAATTCTCAGGTTGGCGTCAACACCTCTGCCGCCAATAGCAACCGCCACCCTAAACGTCCACATCTTGTGCCGCCAAGATCATGCAGTCAACGGCCACATACCTGGACGCCAACAGGTCAACGACCACCCCTGGCCGCCAACTCCAACTGAACTGCAGCAAGTCCTGTTCATTTCAGGACCAAACCTGCACTTCACCTGCTCAAGACACATCACACCATACATTCCTACAACCAACTCACATGGGCTCACAATGGCCATCACAACCACAACACACACGATCCAAAAAGGATCCGGAAACGCGCGACGTTACATCCGGGGTCCCTGGCGGGGGTCTGGCAGGTCGAGTCGTTACAATGGTAATTCATGAATAGAATCATGTCAAAAGGAATTGGCCATATTCACACAGATATCACATATTCACGTGATCAGACGTATCTTATCAAACTTATCATATCATATCAAACGAAGGCAGATTCACACAAATCTTGCACACAAATCAGTGCCATGCCAAGCACCACAAGTCCATACTCCTGCATTTATAAGTACGTTGGGGCGCTCCTCCCCAGGACCAGATAGAGCCCTTTTTGCACAGGCATCAGTCAAATGGACCAAAGTCCCACATTGTGCCGATCAAACATATACATATTATGGCCACGGAATTTCAATAACAAGCTCATTGTAATAAAGGACATGATCATTTATGGAGTCAAGGTATGACAACAGCTCAAGAGATCAATTGTACAGTTTAACGATGTATCTTATGTTTCATAATTCATTATGTCTTGACAAGAGGGTGACTAATGACAGATCGTACACGGTACAAGTGCTCTCTATCTCCAAGGTACTTCATGGTACAACCAGCTCGGTCTCTATGAGGGAATCATAGAGTACAGAGACTTACGGAGGTCTTAAGGAAAAGATCGCTAGTCGGCCAATCGGACATGACCGTCAGAGAGCTCCCAATCCCCAAGAAGGGTGTGCCTAATCGTGCAAATGTGTAAGTGACGTGTCACAGATCGTTCCTACACATGTATGGAATTAATGAACAAAATAATTGAAACATCGGAAAGCATATAACTAAGGAAAACTCACATGCAATCATGATAGAAAGCTTAACTAACAAGTCCACGCTAACTGTATTCGTCCACACATTCATATCATATCTTATCATGTCAATTTCACCTCAAGCTAGATCACAAGATATTAATCAATGAACATAAGATCAATCACAATACAATTAGAATCATATTCATGTCATTACCGTTTTCAAAATGGTTGATTAATTACTTTTAGGCCAATGCACACTATGTACAGTGATGTCACATGCTTACAAACCAAGAAACTAAACATGCTGACTGGACTAGCAGGAAAGAACAGTCTCAGGTCGGTCCTTGAATCTCATCCTACACAGTAGACGCTTTTCAAAAACACGATGTACAGTCAAATAAGGTGACTGTGAAGAAATCTAAATCGCGTCGTACTGCACAGATGCCTTTTGACTTGAATCGCGACGGGATACCCCTTCGCGTTCATGAATATCATTAAAATACTAATATAAACATTGGGGAAAAACTTTGAGCGGGAAACGTACTGAATCGCGTTGGGTATTCCCGTTGCGTATCAGACCGGCGCAGAAACCCACGCGGCGTGAAGTCTCACGCAGACCGTTGATGGGTCAAATGTTTAATACATCGTACTGTATGGACATGGTTTAGAATCGCGTCGGCCAAGACCAATGTGATACCAGGCACTAGAATCGCGTCGCCTAGACCGGACGCAGTTCAACCCAAAACCTGAAAACTCACGAACAGGCAGCAACTCTCTTACAGTGCTTATATCTCTCTATCTACTGACATTTAGACAAAAACTCTCAACATGAACATGATGAACACAACTAGAATAAGGACTTGATGTTGGGGATTGGACTTAATTTAATCTTGAATCACATGCAAAATATGAAGAACGCAAAAAGCCCTAAACATGCCACGACCTAGGGGAAAACACTTAGAACACGACGTATAACACCATGGAAATTGGAAAATCAACGTGCGTATGAAACTAGACATGCAGCACTACCAGATGGTATCGTTTAGTTTAGTCTTGGCCTGAGATCACCTACCTTTGAAGCTAAGAATCCCTTGCATGTTCTAGGTCGATGCAGAGCGAGGTTGAGGAAGAACCACGTTTTCCCAGCCGTTCGCCTCTCCTCATGCGCCCTAGGCTTGCTCCTCACGACCCCAACTCGATGCCAAACCTTCCCTAAGAGTTTAGTGGCGAGTTCTTATAGCTTTAGGGTTTAATTTCATATCCTAATGGTGTTAGGAAAGGGGGCTGCGAAATCTGCCTTGCACCTTCCAAATTTTGGGGTTTCTCCTCCCAAATGGAGTAGTTACACCATGGGAAGGTGTCAAGTATGGCTGACCACGATTTGGCTTGCCATACTTGGCTAATAACACTCTTTAAAACCCTAATTTGCCCTTCCTAATTACCACATATTTACATGTACGAATTTTGGGTATTTTCTTGTTCCAATTTTTTTTGGGCCAAAAGTGATCCATGGGCCCAATTTTGTAATGGGTCATTAATACATGATGTGGGAAGTCTCCCAACATGTTTATTTAATTTATGGTCGGGTTATTTTTCCACGTTAACGGTTTTCCGACTAGTTTCATAATTTGGGTAATTCATCACATTGTGACGTACACAAGGCCAATCAAATTTTTTGTTGCATCACTTTCTTCGTGGAATACTTAGGTATAATATTTGGGGTTGATTTATAATTTTACAAAATTTTCCGATGTGTGTTCTCTCTCGTACGATATTGGTACGTAAGTTTTATCCTTCCGATAATACATAAATTATTTATTTCTATTTTTAAATTTTTAATTTCTAGGGTGTTACAGAAAGCCCCATGTTTTCCCCAATTTTATCATGACGATTAGGAGTATTCATGCTCCAAGTTCTGTCAAGAACATGTACCCGACTTGACTTGTTCCTTTTAAATCTATGTCCATGCTTGATCTCGTGCCTTGAAACTTTTATTATATATACTACTTGATGTCAAGAATCTAATGATTCTATTTTCCCTAATTTATTTCAAGTAATATTTTCCAATTAAATCATTTTTCATCACTGTATCTGATTTTGGTTCATTGTGAAGTAATCTGATCATAACATGCCCATACCAAGTTAAATGTCTAATTACTCTTTACTGTTGATACATATGCAAGTCTATTTTTGTTTAGAAGTTGTTTCATTATTTTTCATCTCGTATACGATTTTATATGCATTTTTAAATAGCTCTGTGTCAAGTCCTTAGAGAACTGGACTGCAATCCAAGGTGACCCAATTCACCTTTTGGGCTCGGCCAAGACCTCTAAAAAATGCGACAGCCCAACTGGTCGCGTTCTCAGCCTGGTCAGGACATAGGCTCGCGTCGCGTTCTGAACGCGATGGCCCGACACGTCGCGTTTTACCTATCCTGTACCGGTTGCCCTGAATGCGACAGACCCAGACGTCGCGCTTATGGACCGATTCCTCTTGTCGTGAACGGTCATCCTGTCGTGTTTTAGAGCAATGATTGAATGGCCTGACCTAGTTCACCTGAACGCGATAGACCTACCCGCCGCGATTTGAACGCGACAGGTACCTACGTCGCGATTCACTGTGTATCCAGAAAACCCTAATTTGCATGGAAACCATGATATCATGCTTTACAACCATGGTTTAACCTCTGTAATGAACTGTTATGAACAGTAACGTTAAGTTAACATATTTTCATAATATTCATGAGATTTATTTAATTAAAAGATGTATGCACAACTCTCACATGCTAGCTTGATTCTCTCTCACATGCACACACCAAGCGTGAACTTTTGCCATAAGACTTTACAGAACTTACTCAATAATATATCTGGTAATTAAATATAATTATTCATGTAAATTTCTCTATTATTTTAAATAGACTTGTCTTTGTTTTATTCGTTTGATTTAATACCATTCTCGCGTCGCTCTACCTTCGAGTACTCAAGGCAAGATGGATAACTATTTCTATACACACTTTAACTTAGATTGGACGACTTCTCCGTTAGGAATACTCTTGATTGGATCAGGAACTCCTTGTCAAGGCCTCCATAAGACTCATTGGCTTTGACAGACGTCCATTGCCGATGAGCAAAATGTACCTCAAAACCCATTTTTCCCCCTAGGGATCAGCATGATCCAACGGCCTTAGGTTGCTCTCTCTTACCTTGAAATCACGCCGGACCATCTGGCATGTGTTCGTCGCACGGTCATTGAGCGGTTAGTGATTCCCACCAGACTGTCGGCACACGCTCATGTGTGTTGTGCAACTGTTACTATTGTCTGTTTATCGTTATTTTACGAATATGACCCTTGCTCTCATCTACTATCTTTATCATCTTATCTATTCACATCCTCTCTATACTCTCGTTTATTCTTCAATTACTCTCATCTATTCTTGGTACTCTTTTTGGCCATCTGTTGATTATCTAAGATAAAAACATGATCAATGACAAGCAACATTATAAAGGGCCTGATCTGGTCCTAGGAGGTGCGCCCGAAACGTGCTAGTGCCTATAGGAGTTCAATGATCAAGATGTATGGCATAACATCCAAGTACTCTACTATAGAGATTAATCTATGACAATCAAAGTACTATGTTCTCTCGGTTGAAAGAATATCAACCAATGTGCTATCGTGACTAGTGCACTGTTGTGCAACTTGACGTGGTATCTCATTATATGGCCAATCTTTATCGTGCTACTTGTGCTACTATCGTTCTCTTGCTATCATGTATCAGTACTCTTATGACTATACTTGATCGTTATCTCTAGTTATTCTGCTTTACAAAATATTAATCAATTAAAGTATACATGTATTTACGAGATATTAAGTCATACTGAGTGTTATCGCTCACCCTACATTATTTGTTATATGTGTTTCAGGTGAGTCTGATGGGGACTACCACACGCACGAGGATGGGGATGAACAAGAGCAAAAGTGACCAGTCTTTTCGTCAACTAATCGTCTTAGTAGATAGTTAGATAGTTAGTATGTTGTTTTTATTTGAATAAAATACTCTGGGCCCATAATTTTTTGCTCTAAATTATAGAATGTACTAGAATTAGTAGAATTATCAATAAAGATGGTTCATTTGGTATTATTTCAATATGTGTAATGATTTGATATCTATTTCTCACTCTATACTATTTATTTAACTGTTTACCGCTCCGATATTTCCCGTCGTGACATTACAAAATAAATTAAGGTTGAAAACTAAGTCCAACCGACATTAATATTAACTTTGGCACTCTCCATTAATAATTGGAAGATAGCGACTCTAACTTCACATGAGCACGATAGATTTCTTATTATAGTTTGAACATAACTATGAGTTAACTTTCCGGATCACGTTAACGGTCTCAGATAAGAACATGTACACTCATATTCGTAGAAAACCTCAAAAGTTTGCCAAAGAAACCAAAAAACCAAAAAAAAATCACAACTTCTTCTATGAAATCGAAAAGAAAAAAGGGAAGAAGATCAGAGGGAGGAAGAGCAGAGAAGGTCCGCACCTGAAACACAGCATTGGGGAGGATGGTGGTGGCCTCTGCTACTTTGGATTTTTGAATCCGAAGGATTCCGTTGACACCGGCACCTGTGCTCAGCAACTAAATGCTTTTTGTATACCAAGTGTTAATCTCTATCATCTGATCATGAGGAGGGAACGGAAGAAGAAGTCTTAATCTTCAAGTTGGCAGGGTAAGTAAGTTTTCTTTTCTTCTTTGGTAATTAGGGTAAGTAAGCTTTTGATGACCAATTGTTCAAAGAACATGTCGACAGCATAAAAAAGTGTCCGTAGGTTTTCTTTGTTTCTGTTTGTCTTGTCTGTAGGCTGCCCCGTTTGATTGTCCAGAGATTAGTCCAACGGAGATCTTCCATGCATGTTCACATTTAAACGATCCGAACGTCCTGCTAGAACGCGATGACGAGCGCTGAATTTTCCGGTCTCGCTGGTTCTTCTCCACACACCCCCCCCCCCCCCGCGTCGTGCTCATCCTACCTCAGCTGGGTCAACACACCGTCAAAATCGGAACCCATTCAACAGGAGCGGCGTCTAAATTCGAAAGACATGCGTTCACAGACCCGTATCATAAAGATTATATGCAAGGGGAAAAAAAAAGGAAAAATCTGCATGACAAAAAAATCGTATTTTAAATTTTTTTAAAGTCAATTTAAAATGTATAATTAATGTTTAATTTTGATAAGTTAATTATACATTGAATTTTAACGATAAGAAACAAAACTTTTTTTAGGAGCAAAGTCTTTTTTTCAGTTACTAATCAAAATTACTATGCAAGTTATCGAAAGAACCCTGAAAAGGCATGTTTCTTGGAGAAGTTAAAAGTTTTGAGTTGTGTTAGATAGTCGAGTTCTGAACGACAAAGTTTTTGGGGTTTTCTCGTTGCCGATTCTCCTCTTTAACCAGTTTGTTTCATGGGTTCCTTCCTGAGTTTTTGTTGCTTCTTCATGGGTTCCTTTCATCCCTGTGCTCCTGTCTCGATGGGCCCGTTTCCCTTGCAAAGCTTGATCGTCATTAATGTTGGGCTGTGAGAGGGGGGAAAGCTGGACGATGTCAACGGTAACTAATAACCCGATAATTGTTCGTTTTATTAACTTAACGAACATCAAACGGATATTATTTTTTCACCGGTAAATTATTGGATCCGTCTGTTACCGTCAAGTAATAATATATATATATATATATATATATATAGAATATGATCTCTTAGATTTAAATCTAATGGTAGATTTAGATGTAATTGTGTATTTATATTTTATCAAGTCATTTATACTTTTATCATGGTAAAATATTTCTACATTATAAGATTTTTTATATATTTTTTAATTCTTGACCTAACATATTCTTTATTTTCATGTAAGATATACAAAGAATGAGAAGATGCTAGAGGTTAAAGTCCAAGAGAGCTAGTTTATCTTCTTATTTTCATTTTCATATGTTTTATCTTATCTTTGAGGATATTGTAGTATTTCTATGTTTGCACTTTTAATTTTGTTCTATGTTGACTCATGAATGATGATGATATGAAACTATGTTGAAATATGTTTGTTTATTATATGAATCTTTTGTTTCAATTTAAATTGTATTCTAATTATGTTAATTTGTACCATAAATTTCAGTTTTATATATACTCTTATGATCAATAACTATCCGCTAACAGTTCGTTAACCGTTTTTTTTTTTTTGATACTTAAAACGGGTTTCGGATACATCATTATCTGAATTCTTAGCGAACATCAAATGGATACAGTATTTTCTTAACGGATAAGGAAACAGATAATTTATTATCCGCACCGTATCCGACCCGTTGACATCCCTAGTTGCATAGATGTTTAGCAACTCAATGACACCATGCTATATTAATATTCTTGAGATCAAAGAGGGCCCAGGTTTTGATGAAAGGAAGATGAAAACAGAACTCACGGTGATGAAGGAGAAGAAGAAAGTGGGACAGAAATATTCCAAGTAGAATAAGTGCTCATATTAGGCATTATATAATTACATGAGAAATCCGTGCAATATTTATATTTGTAAGTATACCTTTATTGCATATACAAAAGATATCTCACCATAATCAGCCATGACCGACGAGAACTGGTTAATTCAGTAATTGAGATGGAGCTTTCATGGAAAGTAATCTCTCTCTCTCTCTCTCTCATATTCACGCATGCATGGGCGGATCTAATTTAGGTTAAGTGAAATTACATGTTTTCATTAAATTTTTAAAATTTTATTAAAGAATTTAAAGTTTTATTAAATTAATTTTGATTGAATTCTTTTTTAAAAAGAATGGTCTCACTAAATCATAAACAAAATTTATAGATATATATTAATTTTTAAAATGATCCCACTAAATAAAATTTCAAGATCCACTGCACGGACGACGCGCGCACACAGAAACACGTTACAGAGACACCGGGAACCCACACATCCACTGATATAAATACTACTCCCTCCATCACGAGAGACACACGTACGTTTAGCTGTAAGAAAGAAAAAAGCTAATAGAATTCCAAAGCAGTGCAAGCAATGGCCTCTACTCTAGCGGACGAGAAGGTCCCTCTGGTGAGATCGACCATGGACGCCAACGGCGAGAATCCCCCGACCAAGCTCCCCATCAAGACCATCCCCGGAAGCTACGGCATCCCTTTCTTCTCTCCCATCAAGGACCGCCTCGACTTCTACTACAATCAGGGACAGGACAAGTTCTTCCGATCCCGCGTCGACACGTACGGCTCCACCGTCTTCCGCTGCAACGCCCCTCCGGGCCCCTTCATCGCCACAAAGCACAAGGTGGTCGTGGTGCTCGACGCCAGGAGCTTCCCCGTCCTCTTCGACACCTCCAAGGTCGAGAAGAGGGACGTCTTCACCGGCACCTACATGCCATCCACAACCCTCACCGGCGGCTACCGCGTCTGCGCCTACCTTGACCCGTCCGAGCCCAACCACGCCAAGATCAAGCAGCTCCTCTTCAACATCCTCGCCTCCCGAAAGGCCCACGTCATCCCCGAGTTCCGGACGTCCTACTCGGACCTCTTCATCGCCATGGAGGGGGAGGTCGCCCAGTCGGGCAAATCCGACTTCAACAAGCTCAACGACGCTTTCGCGTTCGAGTTTCTGTGCAGGGCTCTCCTTGGGGTGAGCCCCTTGTCGACTAGCCTAGGCTCCAGCGGGCCGACAAGGGCGACCAAGTGGCTCTTCTGGCAGCTTTGCCCGCTCATGACTAACCTCGGCCTCCCCAGGATCTTGGAGGACCTCTTACTCCACACCTTCCCGCTCCCTCCCTTCTTGGTGAAGTCCGATTACGGGGAGCTGTACAAGTACTTCAGCTACGCGGCCACCGACGCTCTCGCCAACGCCGAGAAGCTGGGGCTTTCCAAGGAAGAGGCGTGCCACAACCTCCTGTTCGCTACGTGCTTCAACTCCTACGGTGGCTTGAAGGTGCTCCTCCCGGGCATCCTGCAGTTCCTGGCGAAGGACAGCGGCAAGCTGCACGCCCGACTGGCGGAGGAAGTCCGCTTGGCCGTGCGCACCGAAGGCGGCGAGCTGAGCTTCACCGCGCTGGAAAAGATGGAGCTGGTGAAGTCGGTAGTGTACGAGGCATTCCGCATGGACCCGCCGGTGAAGTACCAGTACGGGGTGGCCAAGCGCGACCTGGTGATCGAAAGCCACGACGCGGCCTACCAGGTGAAGGCCGGGGAGACCATCTTCGGCTACCAGCCGTTCGCCACCCGGGACGCCCGTGTGTTTGAGAACGCCGACGAGTTCGTGCCCGACCGGTTCGTTGGAGAGGAAGGAAGGATGCTGCTCCGTTACGTGGTGTGGTCAAACGGACCGGAGACGGAGAGCCCCACCGTGCGGGACAAACAGTGCCCCGGGAAGGACTTGGTGGTGCTGATTGGGCGGCTGCTGGTGGCGGAGCTTTTCCTGCGCTACGACACCTTCGTGGCGGACGTGGGCACTTTGGGCCTGGGGGCACAGGTCACCGTCACCTCGGTGTCCAAGGCGGCAACCAGTTGACGACGGAGGGGCCACGGCTTCGCCACAACCACACCTCCTCTGACGACAGGCGGCGTTGGTGGAAGATAAAAGTGTGGCAGTGAGATCTAGTTGTTGCAGTAGGTGGATTTCTGCAGCTAATCCCTGACTAGGTCCGACAAAGGTCAAGGTGGCAGTGATGTTTCCTGTTTGTCTGCTAGTAAATTATTTGCATTTCGCTAATAAACTGCAAGGTGTGGGTGGTTGTGATGATGCTGGCACTTGCAGTGCTGCCTCAATTACCAAGAGACAGAATAATCAACAAGAAATCCCCATCATGAATAGAAGACTTCTCTGAGCTCGGTAAATCTGGATGAGGAATTTGTTTACATTTCTGGTTAATCGCCGTCACTTTTTCAGCAACCAATGTGACGATGGATCATACGCTGAGTTGATGGGAATCTCTTAAGCGATGATATACTTTTATTTTCCTTCGATAATGTGGATAATATACATTACTTGAAAATATGATGTAATATGATCATATTGATAATTGAAGAATGCTTATGATCACGCTTTTCAATTGCCCTTTTTTTTTATAATTCCACGCAAGTGTGATATACTCTTCCCTAATGTCAACTTTCACATGGGGATTATTAATTTGTGGGACGTATACCTATGTTTTGCACGTGACAAAGAGAAATGGAATAACGTGTGGTACAATAATCTTTCTAGTGGAATATATATATGTTACTACTATAGTAACATAGGTCGGCTCCTGTCGAGGTGATTGTTGAGGCGCACCTCGCCAGGGTGAGTTGAGACGACCAAGCCGGTGAATCCTCTAAGACGCGTTTGGCAGACATGCGACGTGACCTATAAAACCCGTCGAGTGGGTTTGGCGGAGAGACACTCCGACACTCAAATCAGTCGCTAGTTGAGCAGCATGGCTTAATTTAGGGGGAGAACAACGTACCTTTGCCAATGGAGCATCTACCATTTATATAGTGTCAGGACACGTACGTGTGAGCTGGACGAGCCTCCAATCTCGCTGGGGGTTGCCGAGATTCCCGCCGGATTGGGCCGCTATTTTCC
Organism: Colocasia esculenta; assembly: GCA_014218235.1. Lineage (NCBI taxonomy): Eukaryota > Viridiplantae > Streptophyta > Magnoliopsida > Alismatales > Araceae > Colocasia > Colocasia esculenta. The sequence goes on from CM024753.1 coordinate 172,221,319, forward strand.
TGCCCAGTTATGGCGATCGTGGCCAATGTTACTGGATCGCTGAGATCGCGGTCTTACCTGCCGTGGTTTTCGGTTCGGTGATTCTCGGACCTCACCTCATTCGCCCATTGATCACGTGGGGGTTGTTTTGGGGGGCGTGAGTGCGCCGAGCACCAGGTCAGCATTACTCGAGCTTTGAAGATGACCCAAGGTGCTCAACGGAGACTAGCCAAGCTCTGTTTTGAGGTTAGACTCATAAGAACCACATAGGCCGAGCTATAGAGTAGCTCGAGGTGCATAGAGACCTACTGACGTATTACTGGGTGAGATGCTGATATCACCTTTCGTCAATCACGCGAACTCTTCCGAGAATAATTTTAGCCACCAGGTCGGCCTTATCTGAGTTCCCGGCCGAGCTGAGAGAGGAACTGAGGCGATTCTTTCATTATACTCCTCCTCCTCAAGCTGGGAGTCGCACCGTCGCAACTAACCCCCAATTCATGGAGGTCGGTTGTCGGTTTCCTGGCGATTTGTGCTCTTGCAAAGGTCCTTCCGACCATGCGTCTTTTCCTTTATTGCTTCTCGGTCAAAGCTTTCGGGGACTAGTTGTATTTTGCGGCTCGATCTGGATGGCAGATCCTCGGCCGAATGCCTTCCTCTGTTCATAATTGGAAGAGGCACTTTGCTTTCGTCCATAGCCCGACGGGGTGGCCATTCCCGACCACCTGGACGGCAGTGGATATTCGCCAAAAAGCCTTCCGAGCTCCAAACCTCGCCGAATCCGAGCTTGCGGATTTTGATTCTTTACAGGTGTTGGATCCACCCGACCTATTTCAGCTCGACGGGTTGTTCAAATTGATTGCCAAGGCCGACAAAGGTCATTCCTTTTCCGACATTATCTTTACGTGATATGCGATTGAAAACTGACCCACTGCTTCTTCTCGCAGTAATGGCCGACAAGGGTAAGTCGTCGGCTGCTCCAGACGTCGGCCAAAGTCGAGGAACCTCACTTGCCAACCGAGCAGCACAGAGGTTTGCGGGGCGCGGCAAGAAGAGTGCCACAAGGCCGACAAAGCGCCCAAGGGAGGAGTCAACCGGTGACAAGGCTCGGCAGAGTAAGCGCCAACCGTCGGATCCTCAACCGATGTCATCTCAAGGACGGGGGCGTGAACTACCGGTGGAACAACCGACCGGCGACCAACATGACGTGAGCACCCAATTGGCGTCAATGCGAACGGAGGAGTTTTCCGCTACTGAATGGGCTCGTCAGGCGACCCCTGCAAGGGCGCTGGCCCAATCCTCGGCCAAGCGAGCCAACGAGACTTCTATAGTTCTGTGCAGACCCAACTGGGCCTGGTTGAAGCCCTGTTCAAAAGGGCCGAGAAGTCTCAGGCGGTGGCCGATCAGTGAGTCCTTGAGACCACGAACAAGGCTAAGGAGGCCGAGAAGAGGACTGGAGCCGAGAAGCTTCTGGACGTGGAGCGGCTGAAGGCGAAGAGAGCCAAGGAAGATGCCGCTCAGATGACACGAGCCATTAAGGACCTCAAAGAGGCTCTTCGCACGAAGGAGAAGTTGCTTGAAGCTGCCAAGGCTCAGAGCTCGAAGTTGGCCGAGGAGGAGCGCGACAGGGTTATCACGGAATACCGCGATTCCGAGGAGCTGAATGAGGAGGTTGACAGACTCTTCAAGGCAGGATACGACCACTGCCTCGAGCGTATCCGAGAGCTCCATCCCGAGTACGATCTGTTGGATCTGGGAGATGCCGAAGACGAGGCTGCTGAGGACGCTGAGCGCGGCCAGACCACAGTTGTCGATGAGGCGCAGGCTGTGGCTTCCGAGGAGGTTCCCGGTGGTGGTGTCGAAACTGTTGTCTCCGACCAGGCTGCTGCTATCGAAACTCAGGTCGTCATTTCCGGCGACGTCATCGTTGATTGAGTGGCAGCTGGCCCCACAATGTACCTCCTCCCTATTGGTAATGGAAATGCATGCCTCTTTTGTTATTGCTTGGTCCGAACCATGTTACTTCAGACGTCGTATGTTTCCGACGTGTTTAGGTGACCTCGCTATAGCGCCGAAGTGACCTCGTCGAGGAGAGTTTAAGAGGGCCGAAGCGATCTTATTTGAACTCGTACGTCAACTCTCAGCTAGCTCGGAGCTCGGACCTCCACAACCGCTGAGGGTATAATTCCTGGCTCGAAGCTTGGTGCTATACGACCGCTAAGGGTACTATAATTCTCGAGGTCAGCTCGAGTATCCGACCTCTATGACGATAGCGCCGATTCTCGAGGTCAGCTCGGAGCTCGGACCTCTATGACGGCTCCTGCTGAAGCGACCCCATTAGTTGAACTAGGATCACGTCGGACGTCATCCTCTTGATTTATAGATAGTCTGAAGCGACGGCGATGATTGCGAGTGCTAGAGCGACCTCGCTTAACGTTGAGTGCCGAAGCGACCTTGTTGAGTGCCGAAGCGACCTCATTTAGGAGCTCAGAGTGCCGAAGCGACCTCGTTTAGGAGCTCGCAGTGCCGAAGCGACCTCGCTTAAGAGCTCGGAGTGCCGGAGCGACCTTCGTTTAGGAGCTCGGAGTGCCAAAGCAACCTCGCTTAAGAGCTCGGAGTGCTGAAGCGACCTCGTTTAGGAGCTCGGAGTGCCGAAGCGACCTCGCTTAAGAGCTCGGATGTCGTCTTGTCGGTTCGTGGAGGGCGCCGACGCGACCTCATCCAGAACCACGACGTTCACATTCTTTAACCTGATTTTTATGTTGTCCTGATCAATTGAATTTAAATGGGTATACCTCGTCATCTTCGTAACCGAGAACATCGAACAGGCATTTAGCGGCCTCCTGTTTAGAGGGCTTAGGCTTCCCGAGCTGGGGATATGACTTGTATTAAGAGTTGCAGGATTGGATTAAGTTTTCCTGTGCAGATGCTTACCGGAACTGGTCGGCCCCCGAGCCTACCACGGATGGAGTGTGAAGGGCTCAACATCCAAACTTTGTTGGGACCGACTAGATGCCCACGAGATATCAAATAAAGGTATGGTGCTGAGTTTCAACTTCTCAATCGCAACAAGATCACACAAAAGAAGAATTTAGTTGACAAATCACAATATTCGGGGTAAGTCTGGGGTGAGTCCGACGTGTACCTTGGCCTCATGCCCGAGGGCTTTCCCTGCGATCCGGTACATCGTCCTCGCACTTGAGGTCCGTGATTAGAGCTCGCTATAAGCGGCCTGACCTCTTCGTACCCATTAATTAGAACTCCCTATAATCTTTGGTCAGCCCCCTTGCCGACCGCGGCAAATGCCTTGGTCGGCCGCCCTGCTGATCACGGCCAATGCCCCAAGGGCTCTTCATTGTCCACTCTTGGCAGAGTTCAATTGAGAATAAGGGGGGAAACCGTATAGACCTTTAGTAGCGTTTCCCACAGACGGCGCCAATGTTACTACTATAGTAACATAGGTGGGCCCCTGCCGAGGTGACTGTTGAGGCGCTCCTCGCCAGGGTGAGCCGAGACGACCAAGCCGGTGAATCCTCTGGGGCACACTTGGTTGACGTGCGACGTGACCTACAAAGCCCGCCGAGTGGGCTCGGCAGGGAGACACTCCGATGCTCAAGTCAGTCGCTAGCCGAGCAGAATGGCCTAGCATAGGGGGAGAACAGCGTACCTTTGCCAATGGAGCATCTACCCTTTATATAGTGTCAGGACACGTACGTGTGAGCTGGACGAGCCGCCAATCTCGCTGGGGGTTGCTGAGATTCCCGCCGGATTGGGCTCCGCTATTTCCCTACCTAGTTATGGCGATCGTGGCCAATGTTACTGGATCGCTGAGATCGCGGTCTTACCGGCCGTGGTTTTCGGTTCCGTGATTCTCGGATCTCACCTCATTCGCCCATTGATCACGTGGGGGTTGTTTTGGGGCACGTGAGTGCGCCGAGCACCAGGTCAGCATTGTCCGAGCTTCGAAGATGACCCAATGTACTCAACGGAGACTAGCCAAGCTCTGTTTTGAGGTCAGACTCATACGAACCACATAGGCCGAGCTATAGAGTAGCCCGAGGTGCATAGAGACCTGCTGACGTATTACTGGGTGAGATGCTAATAACCTTTCGTCAATCACGCGTCACCTTTCTTCCGAGCAGGAACTCTTCCGAGAAGAATTTTAGTCACCAGGTCGGCCTTATCCGAGTTCCCGACCGAGCTGAGAGAGGAACTGAGGTGATTATGTTGATCGGCTAATACTTGCTAAGTGGAACGTCGGACCCTATCTTCAGATGTGGGACTATCTTCGGGGTCAGCCGACCTACGTAGCAATATACATACGTGAAATTTATAGTTCGATGCTAGACTTTTAGCCCCCTAGATATATATAAATTCTTTTATATGTCCAATATTAAGACACCTTATATTTTTGAATTTTTTATAATTATTCTTTTTCCCATTCCATTTACCACACTTCTTTACATAGATGATTAAAAAACTGGAGAATAAAACAAGGTGACACTAAGTTATGAGTCTCAAAATTGGGGAACACGTAACATAAGCTTAAGCCATATATCATCTTCCTTTTGTGACATAAGATACTTGAGATGCAATTGACACTTTAGTGGCAAAAAGATCCAGTAGGACACATTCTTTCAGACAATATCATATCATAACATGATGAGAATAATTTAGTGTATTTGAATTGTGCACTTTCTACTTGTACTTCTCCCCTCTTATTATATGGATGTATTGTTCCCTCTTTTCATTGACCAACGAGAGGGGAGAAATACAAGTAAAAATTACACAACTCAAATGTACTAAATTCTTCTTGAACATAATATAATAAAGTTATCGATTTAGGAAATAGCACATCATATCTTTCAAATGTACGGCTAGTTCTCCAACAACAGAAGTCACTTCATCGTTGAAAAATTTATATATTACGCAAGTTTTCTTTTCCGATGTGTCAAAAGTCAGATAAAAATTATAGACCAACCACGTCCCAAATGCATGAACCGATCTCTATTTTAGAAAGTCCACGCACCAAGCATCCCCATTGAAGCACGAGGTAGGCTCCATAACGGGGTGCAAACACACCAACATGGCTGCAAATCGAGAGAATAAAGAGAACACGCTCAGTAGTCGACAACTATTTGGATCAATCATGAACCCGACAAGTGGTGGCCTTGACTTAGGGGAAAGTACCTACCTATCAATATCTGGATCCAACTATATACGTATTCAGTGCTTCGAAGCAAATAAAAAAATTGTAATATTATGTTTCTGGTAAGTCGGGAGCTATGACTTAGAACACGTGCGCTCCTCTTTTATTGAGCCATGTGGAGGGGTGCATCAAAAATATATTTAATACTCCTCTATTTGTGTATATTTTTACATGGTTTTATTTATATTAGTGTGTTATTTGTGTGTACTAAATTATTATTTATATATGTTATATAATTATTTATATTTTTAGATAAAAAAATAAAAATACATCAAATACATCTTGAGGTGCGCCCCTCCACATGACCCAATAAAAGAGGGGCGCAGACCTTTCAAGTTATCCTTTGCTTCTGATTTATCAAGAACATATTATTACTCTCAAAAAAAAAAAAAAAAGAGAATGCGCCTTTTGTAAGATGTTGTAATGCCAAGTTCTTTAATTGTCAACCGATATACTCTCGCATTTAGACTAAAGAAGGACCGTTAATGTGTTTATTGCTTATTTGTATAGCATATGAGATTTTCTTTTTCTTTGATAGCCATATCAAGATAAAAATTTGTTGATGCATAAAATTTCAACGTGCTCCTCAAAAGATATTATCTTCATTTAATATTTTATCTTTTTTTTATGGAGGGGGGAGAGTTCTCTTAGAAAAAGAGAAGTAGATCTTACTTATAACTATATATTTATTTTTACTATATCTAATATGTGACTAAATTATATCTCTACGTTGGAATAAGATACATGGTCTCTTATTCGAGTACCAACAATAATGCATGAAATCATACTAAGATCCTCATTAGAAACATCTCATGACATGATTGATTGCGAGCTATTTGAAGACTTTACGTCTCTCAACTCTGGAGAGTTCCCGATTAACTGAGTACTCTTAACTGCAAATTTCCTCAGCTTCAATAAATCACCAACAAGCTGACTACATGAGGCCACAAGAATTCTCCATAAATGGACAACAGTAACGTGTGTTATAGTTACGACTAGCAGTTATGATTTTGGTTTCCGTAAAAATAAATGTATGAGTACTTACAATTTTTTTATATTATTTATTTTATAAAAACCGTAACAAATTATCCATGCATACATATTCCAATATATGCTTCTACATATGTAAGTAGGTATTAACATGCATGATCTGTCATGGGAATATGTACGACATTCTTAGTTAGCACATGATTTTGAACAACGAAGCATCGCATGCTAGCCCCACCTACGAAACGTTAGTCCAAGTTAGATCCAAGGTCTGCTTAGAACGCGGTTATGAATGCCGAACCATCCAGGAGCGATGATGGGTTTTCTCCCTTCTCGCGCGTTCTTAGCTGGGCCAATATATATCCAATAACATATGTATACATACCCATCAAATCGCTAATATGAACGCCGGGGGTTTCCTCGTCAACCAGCAGCACCACGTACGTACATAGTTTGATGCCTGCAGGTCTGGTCGTCCGCGGAGACAATGGGAGCAGAGTTTTAGTCAACATGTTTTGACGGCAACCTAAGAGACGGCCGGCTCCAAATGCACTAGTATTCAACCACGAAAAGTTTCAATACGGCAAGTAAAGAAAAGTCATGAGCAAGATCCCAACCGGATTGTCTTGTTCAATGGTTGTCCCGTATGTCGTCAAACAAAGTTGTTGTAAGGTGTAGAGTAGAAGAATATTTCAACTTATTGAAATTGGTAATGGGCTATATTTTCTAACATATGTTTATTAATAGTTATGCATTCAATAGAGAATATCCACTACAAGAGAACCAATATTTATCAACGACTATATGTTCGCGGCTGAAAATTCAAAGACAAAAGAGATATAAGACAACGGCTATAACAGAACGCTGCCATAAAAATATTTTGTCCGTAGTTAGCGTAACTCGCTGACAAAAATTTAGCATACGTCAGCAGATGAAATGTAATCGCAGACAAATATGGAGTTAAGGCCGCGGCTACGTAAGACCCACTACAACAAAAGTAGGTAACACTTACGGAAAGTCAGTTACGGTTTCTCTTTTCGTAAGGATATTAGCTACTGTATTTACGGTTGTTAGAAAATTTATTAATATTTTAATATTATATCTCCAACACCGTAAGAATAGATTTTGACTAAACGTAAAAACTTGAAGAACCGTAAGAATAGACCCAAAAATTTTGCTGGCGGTCTTCTCTCACACAAATCCCACCTCTTCTCAGCCTTTCTCTCTCTCAAAATAAAACCCAAAAACCCTCCTCCCCCGATCGGCTACAGTCCATCTCTCTCTCTCTCTCAAAACAAAACCCTCCTCCCCCGCACTCTGCTGTCCCCCATCTCCTCCCCCACACTCTGCGAGATTGAGGCCATCGCCACCTGCGAGATCGAGGTGTATCCCTTCTGGTGAGATCGCGGTACCAAAATCCCATTTTCCCTCCACGATCGAAGTCCCAAATCCAAAACCCCCAGTGCTCTGCCATCTCCGACGGCCACCCAGGCTACTTGCCACTTCGGCGTCCCTCCTACGACTCCGATGTGCGACGAATGCTACTCCACCATCGGCGATTTCAGAGTTTGCACGAAGACCCTCTTGCAGCAGGTGCCTCTCCCTCCCTCCTACCTTCTCCCTCTCTCCCTCTCTCTGTCTTTCTCTTTCTCACTCTCTATCTCTCAACTGATCTCCTTTCGTCGAACCATCAGTCTACCTCCGCCATCTATGCCTCGGCCATCCATTCCCTCCATTGGCCATCCCATCCCGTTGAGCGTTAGCCTCACCAGTCAGAGCCCCCCCCCACCTCTATTGAGAGTTGGTCTCCCCAATCGGCACCACTCCGCCTCCGTTGGCCTGCCCAGCCAGCAACATCCCACCTTCATTGGCCTCCCCATCCCCTCCTCCGAATGTACTCCCCAGGTAGCCTATGTTGGCTTCTCCAACCCTCTCCATCCCCTCCTTCGAATCTAGTCCCCAGCCAGCCTCTGTTGGCCTCCCAGCCCTCCCCATCCCCTCCTTCGATTGTGTGAAGTTTACTTGACCATGTTTTCTCTTTGTGTTTGTAGGCATCTCGCAGTGAAACTCTTGTTTGAAGAAGCCACGAAGATGCTACAGAACAAACTGCAACTAAGTATGTATGGCTCATATGAATGATCATTATACATGTAGAAATCATTTTTTGGGGACTTGAAATATGTTTTTTGTAATTTATTTTTGTCAATGAGTATATGATGAGATTTATTTATTTTTGTTAGAGTAAAGTAGTCATTAAGAAAATAGATTGGAGTTGGATGGACAAGCCAAAGCACTCAAAGGAATATCTAGATGGAGTGGACTTGTTCATCGATTTTGCATGTGGGTATTCTGATCTATTGTCAACTATCAAGTGCCCTTGTGTTAATTGTGCATGTATGTGTAAATGGGAAAAGAACATAGTTAGGGAACATTTATACTTCAATGGAGTCATCAAAGACAAAAGGTTTTGGGAGTTTCATGGGCCTAATTCATCTTGCAGTAGGCCGACATCCCTAGATTCTGCATGCGAAGATGTCCCAAAGGATGGTGGTATGCGTTCAATGTTGCGAGATGTATTTGGCTTGGAAAATAAAATATATATGGAAAACATCTCTGCCAATTAGAATAAAGGGGACTATGGTACATTCGAAAATCTACGGGAAGATGTTGAACAACCATTATATCTAGGATATAAGACTTTCTACAAACTATCATTTATAATCTGATTGTTCAACATAAAATGTATTGGTAAAATGAGTAACAAATCCTTCAACATGCTATTGAAGTTGTTGAAAGAGGCTCTTCCAAAAGGTGAGCTATTGCCAAGTACATTTTATAAATTGAAAAAAATCATTAGTAAGTTGGGATACGGTTATCATAAAATTGATGCATGCCCAAATGATTGCATTTTATATTGGAAAGACTATGAGTCTCATGAGCAATGTCCCAAATGTGGAGAATCTAGATGGACTACAAGGGAAAAGAGTGGGTATAAAAAAAAAAGATAGTCAAGAAGGTTCTTCGGCACTTTTCCTTAATTCTAAGGTTGAAAAGATTATATATGTGTAGCAAATTTTCAGCAAACGTGAGATGGCATAGCGATGAGCGGCAAGAAGATGGCTATTTTCACTCCACTTGGGGCCTTAGACAAGGTGATCCCATTGCTCCAGCCCTCTTCATCATCATGGAAGAGGCTCTTAGTAGAGGTATCAGAGACCTAGTGCATACGGGTCAGCTCCACCCGTATTCTGGCCCAAGAGCTTGCACGCCGATCTCCCACCTCTTGTATGCTGATGATACCCTCAATTTTCTTAATGGTGGGATTCACAATGTGAAAAGATTGATGGGCTTCCTCAACAGATATTCTTCCTCCTCGAGTCAGCACATCAACTCAGCAAAGAGTTCCTTCATGACATCAGAAAAGCTTCCCCTCAAGCGGTCAATAGAATTAAGGTGGCGACTGGGTTTAAAAGGCAAAGGGGTCCTTTAATTTATCTTGGTGTTTCGTTGCGTAGAGTTCCGGCTTCTAATTTTTCTCCACTTATTCAGAAGATTAATGGTAAGCTAGCATCCTGGAAGCCCAGACTTATCTCCCAAGCTGGGAGAGTTACCCTTATTAATTCGGTGCTAGCATCCTTACCGGTTTACATGGCTGCTTCTTCATCCATTCCGATAAGTATTCTGAATTATATCGACAAAACTTGTGCTGCATTTTTCTGGAATAACTCTGATGATAAGAGGCATCGTCATTGGGTAGCTTGGTCTACCATTCAGCATCCCATGGATGAGGGAGGCTTGGGGATTCGCAGTATTAAATAGGTCCAAATTGCTTTAGCAGTGAAGTCCATTTGGAACATCTACCATGGCTCCTCCTTCTGGGCTCAGTATGCTAGGAAACGTTATATGTCTGGTAGGAAGTGTACCTTCAAGGGCATGTCTTCTAAAATCTGAACTAATGCTCAGCAGCTAGTTCATGATAATACTAGATGGATCCATGGCAATGGCAAGGATATTGACATTTTATTTGATGTTTGGATTGGGGATAGGCCGCTGGCTGACTTGCTGGTTTCACCTTATGAGGGGGATGGCATTGCTCTTAAGGAGGTTATCTCCAATCATGATCATCCTATTAGACCCCTCCTCCCTAGTGGTGTCCTCCAGGGGGTTGTGCTGAATGATGTGTTTGGCGGCCATCTAAGGATGGGAATTTTTCTGTGAAGTCAGCATACAACCTAGCTAGTTCGTTCTGTCAGTATTAGAGATATGCTCTGAATAAAATTTGGCACAATAGTTTCTACAAAAGAGCTTCTTTATTCTGTTGGAAGCTTCTTAATAGAGCGGTCCCAGTGGACCAAAGAATTGCAGAAAGCGGAATTGCCATGGTATCTTGCTGCTCTTGCTGTAGGTCTCCTAACAATGAGGATTATAATCACCTTTTTATAAGTGGTGAGCTGGTTGTTTCCCTATGGAACTGGTTCTTACCGCTCACTAGTTCAAAGGTTCACCTACACAGTCACATTACTATGAGAATATGGAGTTTTCTTACTGTTGCTAATACCTCTACTCTGCTGGGGTTTGTATCTATTCACTGTCTAATTCTCATGCTGTGGGAGATTTGGAAGGTGAGATGTGGGTAGAGATTTGAAGACAAGAAGCCTTCAGCAGGAGCAGCGATCAGAAACATCAAATTTATGGTTGCCCATTCTCTTGCTTCTATTCAGTTCAAAGTGGCGCCTTCACCTCAAGAAATGCAAGTTGTTATGTCATTTGGTTTCTCTCCAAACTTTTCTACCAAGCAGTTCAAGCTCATATGTTGGATCCCTCCTATTATTGACTATTGCTTGAATGTAGATGGTGCTAGCAAAGGAAATCCAGGTATATGTGGGGGAGGAGGATGTGTTCGTGATAAGAGGGGTGTAGTGTTGGTGGCATTTGCTCACTATTATGATTTTGGGAACAACATTCACTACAAGAAAAAGCGAAAATAGCGACCGACAAGTTCAGTCTCTATTCGGTCTTTGTTAGAATCGCCGACCGAACAGCCACCAAATTGCGACCGAACATATCGGTCACTATATATGGGTCGCTAGACAACGACTGATTATAGTCGATCGCAGAATCCGTCTCTGATAGCGACCATAACAGGTCGGTCGCAAGGTTGGTCGCAAGTAGAGACCGCCAGGCGTGGTCGCAGGACGGTCGCCCACAGCGACCGAACATTGGTCGCTGTTTCGGTCGCTGATAGAGATCGATTCTTTTGGTCACTCGATCGGTCGCGAATATAGAGACCGACATAGAGACCAAAAATGATCCAACGCTATGTGTGTAGCGACCAACTTCAAAGACCGATCAGCGACGAATCTTTTTCCGTCGCAGATCGGTCACTAATTTTACAATATTTTTTTTTTAAATTCACATAAACGACTATAAATCACCTGATAAATAACAATATCATAAAACCACGATAAATCAACTACACAAATCACAATCTCCACGAACCTCAAATTCATCACATACAAACACACAAACTAATCATACATCCATAATAAAATGACAACATGCACACAACTAAAATGAAATCACAAATCCTCCGCATATGTGTCATCCTGGTCGTCGTCTCGTCCAACATCTCGCGACGGATGATCCTATATATCATTTAAAAAAATTAAAATCAAATACTTAATAAAGAAATCAATTTTTCTTGAAAATTAAAAGCAAGATGTTTTTCATTTAACTGAAATTGACGAATGACAGTTTTAAACATTTTGCTCAAATCGGTAGTCCAATTTGGACTCCGTCAGTTTCTACAAGTCACTCTTACCTTCCCGGTCGTGTTGGAGTCATTGACAAATTAATCGGACATATATTTCTTTATTTTTGACCCTCTTAAACTCGATTAACTTGGTTCTTTTTAGGAAATGTAAATTTGAGCATCGAGCTCAAATTTGGAGTCCAATTTGAACTCCGTCAGTTTCTACGTGTTACTTTCACCCCTCATGTCGTGTTGGAACAATCGATAGATTGATTGGACCTTTCTTTTTAATTTCGGACTGTCAAACCCAAGTTCATAGATTTGAAACTAAAGTAGTTAAGAAAATACAAAATTGTTTGTCCAAGCCATATCGGGAGTACAATTTGGACTCCGTCAGTTTCTACAAGTCATTCTCACCTTTTCAGTCGTGTTAGAGTCATTGACAAATTAATCAGACCTATTTTTTTATTTTTGACCCCCTTAAACCCGATTAAGTTAGTTCTTTTTAAGAAATGTAAATTTGAGCATCAAGCTCAAATTTAGAGTCCAATTTGAACTCCGTCAGTTTCTACGGGTTACTTTCACCTCCCATGTCGTGTTGGAATAATCGATAGATTGATTGGACCTCTCTTTTCAATTTCGGACCCTCAAACCCAAGTTCATAGATTTGAAACTAAACTAGTTAAGAAAATGCAAAATTGTTTGCCCAAGCCATATCAGGAGTCCAATTTGGACTCCGTCAGTTTTTACAAGTTACTCTCACCTTCCCGGTCGTGTTGGAGTCATTGACAAATTAATCGGATCTATTTTTTTATTTTTGACCCTCTTAAATCCGATTAAGTTAGTTGTTTTTAAGAAATGTAAATTTGAGCATTGAGCTCAAATTTGGAGTTCAATTTGAACTCTGTCAGTTTTTACGGGTTACTTTCACCCCCCATGTCATGTTGGAACAATCGATGGATTGATTGGACCTTTCTTTTCAATTTTGGACCCTCAAACCCAAGTTCATAGAGTTAAGAAAATGATATTTTTCCCTCCTCGATCTAAAGTCTTATATTTTGTAAGATGATATTTAGAGTTAACAAATAGAAAATCAATCAAATAAAATACTTACCGGAGGCTACTGTGCAGGAGGAGCAGGGGGTGCTCTATTACCAAGAATTCCCAATTATGTGAGCATCTGGGAGACGGTCTGAGAGACGATGGTTGAGATATTCTGAGAGACGATCTCGTTGACGATCGCCCTAAACATATCCGGAGTTATGGTCAGGGCGGCACTAGAAGAACCACCTGGGGCTACTGGTGTGGTAAATGGAGACGTCGCATGTGAGACCGAACTCGAGCATGATGATATCACCCTGGTCGTGCCCAAGCTATGTCCAAAACCATAAACATGGCCTTTCTTGGGTGCCCCAGATGCTGCAACCCAAATGTCAGGATCCAACTCTGGACGCTGACTGTCATCCCCGTACCTCTCATCCATTCCTCTACTATATGACTCCTGCAAACAATAAAAAAACAAAACAAAATTATTATACAGTTTAATCTTAAATGAAAACTATTAGTGTATACACTTACCGCTAACTCCCGAGCTTTCTCACTAATGTAGTCATCCGTCCCTTTCTTCTTATGAGTTTCATCAAAAAGTTCTTGAAATTAAGGTGGCTGCTTGAACTGTACTTCATGTTATTCAAATAAATCACAGTTTATTATTAGATTAAAAAAAATTCACAAATGTAGAAGTGTACTTACCAATCTCGCTTTATGTGTTGCAAAGGAGATAGAGCCACTCGTGTGTACATTCGCTTCAGGATGCGCTGCTCTGTTTTGCTTTGCTTTGCTTGAATTTTCATTCCATTTCTCCGCTCCCCAAATGTTGCACAGCTCCATCCAATACTCCTTTCTCATCCACACAGGCACATGCTCCTTCCATTGGTTCTTATCTATACTTGCACATGCTCTTTCTGCATTTTTTCAGACATTGTACATAAGATGTTTGAAATTTGCTCTTGCAGTAGTTGTCCATGCAGATCTAGCACGTAACTCATCTGAACGCTCTATGAGTCGATGATTCCTCTACATATTAACAAAAAATAAATTATATGTTACATAACACTAAGTGTGTTAAAATAAGAATTGAAAATGACTTAATATGATAAAATAAGATAAATACCAAGAACATAGAGAACAATAAATCCTGAACATCCATCGGAAAATCAGAAAAGCGATGGATGGGGCCTGGAAAATGTGCTTAAATTGTCTTTGTAATAAATTGTTATGCTTGGGCTGGCTCTATTTTATTCCTGAAATTGAAAATATTAATACCACAATGACGAATAGATAACAAAAATAATGCATTACATACCCTTCATTTATCCACACTGCCCGCATCGTCTCATTATAACTGCCCTCCACCTCGTGATGACTCGTCTCGTCATCAGCACGTACTATACGAATTAAATAGTATAAATAAAACAAACTATATAAAAAAAAAAGAAATGTAAATGAACATACTTGACTCAGCTGGAGGAGGTGTAGATCCACTCGCCATGTGTGATGGAGATGCAGAGGCCGTCGATCTACCTGCTGTCAGTGGTAAAGGTGCAGAGGTTGTGGGTCATGTAAGGATAAGAATAAGATACCACAAAAACATAAAGAATTATATTAAACAAATACTATAGTGCATTATACATGACATATTTACCTGCTACAGGTAGTAGCGGTGCAGAGGTCGTCAATCTACCTGCTGCCGGTGGAAACGGTGCAGAGGTCGTGGGTCCTGTAAGGATAAGAATAAGATACCACAAAGACATAAAGTATTATTTTAAACAAATACTACAATGCATTATCCATAAAAGTATACATACCTACTACCGGTGGTAGCGGTGCAGAGGTCAATGGTACCGGTACAGAGGTCGTAGGTCCTGTGAAAATAAGAATAAGTTACCACGATGACATAAAGAATTATATTAAATAAATACCGCAATGCATACAAATCAAAGTGTACATACCTACTGCCGGTGGTAGCGGTGCAGAGGTCGATGGAAGAGGTGTAGAAATGGAAGTAAATCTCCTCCCACTACCCTCTCCCCTCCCACCTGAAGAAGTCCCACGCTGTCCTCGAACCATATCTTCAACTGGTAATAAAATACATGCATATTCATCAAATAGTGAAAGAAAGAATGTCATGCCCCGCCAATTTAGCAGCGGAATAAATCGGGGAGGCATGAACAACGAGTATGGTATGTAAATTGCGCATACATTCGCAAATATCAGAGCAACTAATGAACAATAATTGCAATAAAACTCATCATTTTATTGATAATTCAACTAAACTATTACAACCACTAATTCAGAGCCAAAACATAGGGCTCAATGGCATTATTACATTGGAAAAGAAATCTAAAGCAAATATCTAACTAGACTCTAAGGTACTAAGGACATTCCATCGCTATGACTTCAAGTCGCTCATCACTCCAATTTAATCCCGTTGTTGTGTGTAAGGTCGTCACTTGACTTACCTGAAAACACAATAACAAATAACGAAGGGTGAGCGATAACGCTCAGTAGGACTTAGTATCTCGTGAACACAAGCATGCTTTAAATAGTTAATGTATTGATGGCAAGTTAACTAGAGAGTAAAGTCGTGTAGAGCATGTCAAGATAACGAGAGAATAATTGCAACTGGCACAGGGAAAATAGTACAACGAGAACGAAGTAGAATGGCCACGAAACGATATAACATGTAATTTGCACAACGATGCACTAGTAACGATCACGCTTGCACTTGTAGAGATAGCACTTTGACCACGAGAGAACGATAGCAAACGAGAGGATGATAGCATATTCAAAAGTAATTGCAACTAGTATGATAGAGGATTGGCCATATAGTGAAGGAATATGTAACGTCTGCACCAAGGTGCACTAGCACTTCCCCAGTCGAGCATCATGTCAACCCAGAGATATAGTAAAGCGATTGTTTGATTGTCATAAATTAAATTGTAATTGTTGTTGAATGGCGCTGGATGCATGCCGTACACATCCTGATCATGTAACCCTTGCAAGGAAATAGCACTCTTCGGGAGCTCCTCCCAGGACCAGACCGGGCCCTATTGCTTTGGCATATAGTACTTGCTTGTTTAATTTAGACAATCCATTGTATGGCCAAGAGAGTACCACGAAAAGATAAGAGAGTAGTAGAGAGAACGTGAACAGATGAGAGGATATAGACATTAGATGAGATAGAGACAATTTCGTAAAACACATGAAATTCCGATAGTAACGGTTGCACAGCACCAGGTCGGGTGCCGACAGTCTGGTGGAAGTCACAACTGCCCCTTAGCCGTGCTGTGTACACGGGTCAGGTGGTCCGGTGTGAACTCAAGAATAGAAGGAAAATACTAAGGTTTGGATCGTACTGATCCCTAAGGTGTAACGGGTTTTGGGTACAACCAGCTCGTTGACTAAGGACGTGCGCCAAAGCCAAGAAGACTTACGGAGGTCTTGACAATGAGTCCCTGGTCCAATCGAGTGTATTCTCGGTGGAGAGGTGGTCCAAGCCAAGGGAAAGTGTGTAAAAACGGGTCCGTCGTGCCTCGAGTGCTCGAAGGCCGAGGGAAAACGGTAACGGTAGATAAAATACGCGAGTCAAAACGGAAACAATTGTATTTAACAAATAGGGTAATTTAGTCATTTATTTCGATAATTTACCGAATATATTATTGCATAATTTATCGAGGTCAATTGGCATTTATTAATGTTGTGTGTGCGTAAGTGTAAGGAAATCTTGAGGATATGATAAGTCGTGAAAAATGTCATTTTAAATAATTAAATGTATATCCTTAAAGCCATTTATTAATTTGCCAAGTCAATTTAACAATAACATGATTTTAAACATGGCTAATTAGAGGGTATAAAGCATAATCATCAGGGCATATAAGCAAATTTCGGGTTCTGGCTATTTCCTGTTAACGCGACAGAGGTACCCGTCGCGACTCCAAGTCGCGACAAGGCGGCTGGACGCGACAAGCGAACCGGAGTCGCGGCGGCTTAGGTCGCCGCGTTATTAACGCGACATGATAGAGGGGCGCGACTCGACTGGTATCGCGGCGGATCGCGCCGTCGCGATAGCAGGAGAGTCCGGCCCATTTTTCTTTTTTTCAGGGCGAGTTATCTGTGATACAGGGACGTTGTAAATTCATATAAAATAGTACGGTGATCCAAAAAGTATGAAACCAGTTTTAAACGAAAGTATACATGTATATCTATCAACATGCATGATTAATTTGAAAATAGACAAGGTTTAGACATGCATTGATCAAGTAACTTTTCGGTGACCTAAACAGGTACAGTCAGGGTTCAACGAATTATTTAGAGATGTATACATGATGAAAAATTCTGAAACCAGTGGCGTTTGAAAGATAATATATAGTAGTATTTATGATAATTTTATCATGGAATGATGTCAAGTGTGCACGAGGTTAAAAAGGAAACAAGGAGAGTTGAGTGCACAGATCTGACAGATATTCAAAGATTTAATTCTCCCTAATGGGAGATCGAAATCAAGCAAGACAGGGGCGTTTGAAAGCTAGTGTGATGTAGTATATCTGAAAATTTTATCATGTCATGAGAGCATGTACAAATCGGGAATTAGAGAAAACATGAGATTAGGGTTCATGGTGACAGCAGAATTTCACGAATTTAATTCGCCCAAATGGGTGAACGAAATACCACGAAACCATAGGGCTTTTGAAGAGGTACATGAAGGCTACCTAGGGTAATTATTTCACGATTTTAGCTTGAGAGATTGCCTACCTTTTCATGGAGCAAGAAAAACCCTAGTTTGGATGACGAAAATCCGAAAACCCTTCTTGTTCTAGCCTCCTCCTCCTTGCTCCTGTCTCCAGCCCTTCTCCTCTTTCTCCAGAGCTCTAGCCACGAAAATGGGTTGCTAATGATGAGTTTTTTTTTTTTTTGTATATGGCCATCTATAGGAGTCCTAGTCATTATAAGAGTCCTCATTTCCATTAAACTCTAAATTTCCTTCCTTATCTCCCACTTTCTCTTATTTATCCACCTAATATGGCTAGGGAGAGAGCTAATTTCGTGGGTAATGGTTTAGGATAGGATTAGGACTTTTATTAAGATATTTATAAGCTAGTTTAGTCATTATCTTATCCCTTTTTAATTTATTTAAATATTAACTCCGAATTTACACATTTATCTCCCATATTCTAGCATTAATCCACTAATTGGCTTAGGGAGAGATCTAATTTTATGGCTAATGTGTTAGGATGGGATGTAGACTCTTTTTAAGATATATATGAGTCATATTAGTGCTTTAATGACCCCTTTTTAATTAAGAGATAATATAGTTACGAATTTCCCTATTTAATTTGGGTCTCTTATATTTAACCCAATTGTCTCACATCTAAATCCCAATTTTAGATTAGGATAGAGTCCTATTGGGTTAGACTAGGGTTAGGACTCTTTTTAAGATGATTAAGAGTTAAAATACTCATTATCTTAACCCTTTTCTATTTATTAATATTTTAGGTACGAATTTAGCTTTATTATCTCCCATCTCATGATGGGCTCTTCTTATTGGGTCCAACAATCTATGTTAGGTCCATTAGTAAAATCCATTACTAATTTAACTTAATGGGTATTGATTTAATTCCAATTATTCACCTTTATCCTTAAGTAAATCTATTTATCACACTTATTCAAGTAAATTCATATTTTTTAAATTGAATAAATAATATTCATACCAATATTTCTAATATTCATCATTTGGGTAATTACTCTTAGCCCAATAACTCATGTGAGCTTAATTGTACAACCCATGTACTTACTTTACTTAATGAGTTTTTATTTATCCTTTTATTAGATAATTTATTCATGGGCCAAGATTGTCTATTGGTCCAAATATCATAATGGACTATCATCCCATATTATTTAAAGTCTACTCATATATTTATTTTAATTTATAATCCACCTTGGATCATAAAATAATGGATTCTTCGACTTATTCCTTAATTATGCTAATAAGTCGCATAAATTCTTAAACTAAGTCCAAATGATTTTTCTACGCTCAAATTTCATGATGGGTCATTAGAGAACATTATTTATAGTATAACTACTATTTTTACGAAATTTTTATAGGGGCTTATACGCATGTGATAATAATGCGTACATTTTTAATTGATTGAATTTATTAATTGATAAAATTTCAATTTATCTATAATTATTAATTAATAGATTTTCCGGGGTACTACATCCTCCCCCACTTAAATAGAATTTGGTCCCCAAATTCACATGATATGATACGACTACCAATTCTATTCTGAATATTTCATTCCATCATCTCCACTAATCTCCTGCGAGTAATAGCATTAACTTTATTTCTTTTTAGACTTTGGGTGCTAAAGTATTACCAAGTTGATACATATATATTTATAATGTATTCAGATCTTAACCATGGTTCTACCCAATTCTCACATAGGTATGGTGGTTGACTTAGACACATGTCAGGGCAGTTCACCTAGAACATCCTAGACTTAAATATCCTAATAAGGATATCCTAGGCTCTGATACCAACTGTCATGCCCCGCCAATTTAGCAGCGGAATAAATCGGGGAGGCATGAACAACGAGTATGGTAATGTAAATTGCGCATACATTCGCAAATATCAGAGCAACTAATGAACAATAATTGCAATAAAACTCATCATTTTATTGATAATTCAACTAAACTATTACAACCACTAATTCAGAGCCAAAACATAGGGCTCAATGGCATTATTACATTGGAAAAGAAATCTAAAGCAAATATCTAACTAGACTCTAAGGTACTAAGGACATTCCATCGCTATGACTTCAGGTCGCTCATCACTCCAATTTAATCCCGTTGTTGTGTGTAAGGTCGTCACTTGACTTACCTGAAAACACAATAACAAATAACGAAGGGTGAGCGATAACGCTCAGTAGGACTTAGTATCTCGTGAACACAAGCATGCTTTAAATAGTTAATGTATTGATGGCAAGTTAACTAGAGAGTAAAGTCGTGTAGAGCATGTCAAGATAACGAGAGAATAATTGCAACTGGCACAGGGAAAATAGTACAACGAGAACGAAGTAGAATGGCCACGAAACGATATAACATGTAATTTGCACAACGATGCACTAGTAACGATCACGCTTGCACTTGTAGAGATAGCACTTTGACCACGAGAGAACGATAGCAAACGAGAGGATGATAGCATATTCAAAAGTAATTGCAACTAGTATGATAGAGGATTGGCCATATAGTGAAGGAATATGTAACGTCTGCACCAAGGTGCACTAGCACTTCCCCAGTCGAGCATCATGTCAACCCAGAGATATAGTAAAGCGATTGTTTGATTGTCATAAATTAAATTGTAATTGTTGTTGAATGGCGCTGGATGCATGCCGTACACATCCTGATCATGTAACCCTTGCAAGGAAATAGCACTCTTCGGGAGCTCCTCCCAGGACCAGACCGGGCCCTATTGCTTTGGCATATAGTACTTGCTTGTTTAATTTAGACAATCCATTGTATGGCCAAGAGAGTACCACGAAAAGATAAGAGAGTAGTAGAGAGAACGTGAACAGATGAGAGGATATAGACATTAGATGAGATAGAGACAATTTCGTAAAACACGTGAAATTCCGATAGTAACGGTTGCACAGCACCAGGTCGGGTGCCGACAGTCTGGTGGAAGTCACAACTGCCCCTTAGCCGTGCTGTGTACACGGGTCAGGTGGTCCGGTGTGAACTCAAGAATAGAAGGAAAATACTAAGGTTTGGATCGTACTGATCCCTAAGGTGTAACGGGTTTTGGGTACAACCAGCTCGTTGACTAAGGACGTGTGCCAAAGCCAAGAAGACCTACGGAGGTCTTGACAAGGAGTCCCTGGTCCAATCGAGAGTATTCCCGGTGGAGAGGTGGTCCAAGCCAAGGGAAAGTGTGTAAAAACGGGTCCGTCGTGCCTCGAGTGCTCGAAGGCCGAGGGAAAACGGTAACGGTAGATAAAATACGCGAGTCAAAACGGAAACAATTGTATTTAACAAAATAGGGTAATTTAGTCATTTATTTCGATAATTTACCGAATATATTATTGCATAATTTATCGAGGTCAATTGGCATTTATTAATGTTGTGTGTGCGTAAGTGTAAGGAAATCTTGAGGATATGATAAGTCGTGAAAAATGTCATTTTAAATAATTAAATGTATATCCTTAAAGCCATTTATTAATTTGCCAAGTCAATTTAACAATAACATGATTTTAAACATGGCTAATTAGAGGGTATAAAGCATAATCATCAGGGCATATAAGCAAATTTCGGGTTCTGGCTATTTTCCTGTTAACGCGACAGAGGTACCCGTCGCGACTCCAAGTCGCGACAAGGCGGCTGGACGCGACAAGCGAACCGGAGTCGCGGCGGCTTAGGTCGCCGCGTTATTAACGCGACATGATAGAGGGGCGCGACTCGACTGGTATCGCGGCGGATCGCGCCGTCGCGATAGCAGGAGAGTCCGGCCCATTTTTCTTTTTTTTCAGGGCGAGTTATCTGTGATACAGGGATGTTGTAAATTCCATATAAAATAGTACGGTGATCCAAAAAATATGAAACCAGTTTTAAACGAAAGTAGACATGTATATCTATCAACATGCATGATTAATTTGAAAATAGACAAGGTTTAGACATGCATTGATCAAGTAACGTTTCGGTGACCTAAACAGGTACAGTCAGGGTTCAACGAATTATTTAGAGATGTATACATGATGAAAAATTCTGAAACCAGTGGCGTTTGAAAGATAACATGTAGTAGTATTTATGATAATTTTATCATGGAATGATGTCAAGTGTGCACGAGGTTAAAAAGGAAACAAGGGGAGTTGAGTGCACAGATCTGACAGATATTCAAAGATTTAATTCTCCCTAATGGGAGATCGAAATCAAGCAAGACCAGGGGCGTTTGAAAGCTAGTGTGATGTAGTATATCTGAAAATTTTATCATGTCATGAGAGCATGTACAAATCGGGAATTAGAGAAAACATGAGATTAGGGTTCATGGTGACAGCAGAATTTCACGAATTTAATTCGCCCAAATGGGTGAACGAAATACCACGAAACCATAGGGCTTTTGAAGAGGTACATGAAGGCTACCTAGGGTAATTATTTCACGATTTTAGCTTGAGAGATTGCCTACCTTTTTCATGGAGCAAGAAAAACCCTAGTTTGGATGACGAAAATCCGAAAACCCTTCTTGTTCTAGCCTCCTCCTCCTTGCTCCTTTGTCTCCAGCCCTTCTCCTCTTTCTCCAGAGCTCTAGCCACGAAAATGGGTTGCTAATGATGAGTTTTTTTTTTTGTGTATATGGCCATCTATAGGAGTCCTAGTCATTATAAGAGTCCTCCTTTCCATTAAACTCTAAATTTCCTTCCTTATCTCCCACTTTCTCTTATTTATCCACCTAATATGGCTAGGGAGAGAGCTAATTTCGTGGGTAATGGTTTGGGATAGGATTAGGACTTTTATTAAGATATTTATAAGCTAGTTTAGTCATTATCTTATCCCTTTTTAATTTATTTAAATATTAACTCCGAATTTACACATTTATCTCCCATATTCTAGCATTAATCCACTAATTGGCTTAGGGAGAGATCTAATTTTATGGCTAATGTGTTAGGATGGGATGTAGACTCTTTTTAAGATATATATGAGTCATATTAGTACTTTAATGACCCCTTTTTAATTAAGAGATAATATAGTTACGAATTTCCCTATTTAATTTGGGTCTCTTATATTTAACCCAATTGTCTCACATCTAAATCCCAATTTTAGATTAGGATAGAGTCCTATTGGGTTAGACTAGGGTTAGGACTCTTTTTAAGATGATTAAGAGTTAAAATACTCATTATCTTAACCCTTTTCTATTTATTAATATTTTAGGTACGAATTTAGCTTTATTATCTCCCATCTCATGATGGGCTCTTCTTATTTGGGTCCAACAATCTATGTTAGGTCCATTAGTAAAACCCATTACTAATTTAACTTAATGGGTATTGATTTAATTCCAATTATTTACCCTTTATCCTTAAGTAAATCTATTTATCACACTTATTCAAGTAAATTCATATTTTTTAAATTGAATAAATAATATTCATACCAATATTTCTAATATTCATCATTTGGGTAATTACTCTTAGCCCAATAACTCATGTGAGCTTAATTGTACAACCCATGTACTTACTTTACTTAATGAGTTTTTATTTATCCTTTTATTAGATAATTTATTCATGGGCCAAGATTGTCTATTGGTCCAAATATCATAATGGACTATCATCCCATATTATTTAAAGTCTACTCATATATTTATTTTAATTTATAATCCACCTTGGATCATAAAATAATGGATTCTTCGACTTATTCCTTAATTATGCTAATAAGTCGCATAAATTCTTAAACTAAGTCCAAATGATTTTTCTACGCTCAAATTTCATGATGGGTCATTAGAGAACATTATTATAGTATAACTACTATTTTTACGAAATTTTTATAGGGGCTTATACGCATGTGATAATAATGCGTACATTTTTAATTGATTGAATTTATTAATTGATAAAATTTCAATTTATTTATAATTATTAATTAATAGATTTTCCGGGGTACTACAAAGAAAGTTATAGAGTATTAAAATTTTAGGTAAAATTGTATACCATTAATCAAACATTCTCCATTTCATCTTCAGATGTTGGAGATATATCAAATTCAGCATTCACATCTTCATTATCAGATTCATTTTGATCACTAATATATTCCTCCTCATCGGAGTCCCCCAACTGTATTTCAGGTTGTTCTGGATCGACTTCTTCCACTTCATTCTCTTTAGATAAAGACAGTGCCTCCACAGATTCATCACTAGAAGCAGGCAACTCTACATCATCACCCAAGTCTGATTGAAAGAATTCGGCATTCACATCCAACTCTACTGTTTCAGTCAAATCCAACTCATAATCGGGAAAAGCCTTGTCTTAACCTTGCAAATTGCCCACCAATCATTTCTTTCTTTATTTCTAGACGATGGATACTTTGTATAATAGACCTGGTGGGCTTGTGCGGCCAAAATGAATGGATCATAAGTATTCAATTTAGACTTATGTCTGATGTCGACAATCCCATATATTGTGTCATTTCGAACAGAATTAGGATCAAACCAATGACACTTGAACAGAAATATATGGTTGTCATCTCTGAGATATTGCAATTCTAAGATCTCCTCAATAATACCATAATAATCACATTCGTTTTCATTATATGTACTTCCTTTCACACATACCCCGCTATTCATTGTTGACTTATTCTGCCCATATTGTCTAGTGTGAAATCTATACCCATTCACAATAAATGCTGGATATGTACGTGCAACTTTCGATGGGCCATAACTGATCTCTCGAATTCTTTGATCAGTAATAAAACCATTTTCAACCTACATATGGAGAGCACACTAGTCAGAATTTGTCATTGGCCTAACAAGGAGAAAGAGTAGTAATAATACTTACACGATATTTCAGCCAAGAAGCCAATGATTTTTCTCGTTCTTTTTCAACCTCCATGTCAGTGAGATATGGACATCTTTGGATTAATTCTGAGTCAAATTGTCTGTATTACGAACATTGGAGCATTATAGATAGAATGAAAAATAATAAGTTATAGACACAATGTAATGTGAGCAGAGAACTTATGCAATATAAGATTCAACCTCCATACAATTTAAAAGGATGTAAATTTCTGCACAGTGCAATTCTCTATCATTTAGCATCCGACTCGAAGAACGTCCATACGCACGTCCAGGATACTTAAATATAGATAGCCTATCAGAGTGAACGGAGTCTCCCCCATCATCATTACGTGGTATCCGAGTACGACGAGTTTGTATCTCAGGTTCAAAGTACATTGAACAGAAATTTGATATTTCTTCCATAATGTACGCCTCTGCAATGGAACCCTCTACTTTGCCTTGTTGCGAACTTTCATTTTCAATTCATGCATGCACCTACCAGAATGTTCATAGGATAATGAAAAATACATCAAAAGAAATTGAATTATGAGGAGAAAATATATATAAATTACCTCTCAAATGGATACATCCATCTAAATTGTACTGGCCCTCCTACTTTAGCCTCATACGGTAAGTGTATAAGCAGGTGCTCCATTGAATCAAAGAATGAGGGTGGAAATATCTTTTCCAATCTACAAACTGTCGTGATCACATTCTGTTCAATAGTTTTCACATCTTCATACCTGAGCTCTGATGCACATAAAATTTTGAAAATTTGACTTAACTCAGTCACTGCTCCCCATATCGGCTTCGACAGCATATCACGAAATACAATAGGTAACAACCTCTGCATGAACACATGACAGTCATGACTTTTCATTCCATATATTTTCCCCTCATTTGTATTCACGCAACGAGCAATGTTGGACACATAACCATCTAGAAATCTCAATTGTTTTAGCCAAAAGCATATTTCTTTAATCTGTGCAGCTCCAAGGGCGTAAATTGCTTTCAGTTTAACTGTTGTACCATTTCTATCAATAAGTTCCAGTTCTGGACGTTTACAATGTATTTTCAAGTCTAAACGAGCATTCACATTGTCCTTTGTTTTGTCTTTTATGTCCATAATAGTGTTGAACACATTATCAAAGACATTCTTCTCAACATGCATGACGTCGAGGTTATGTCGTATAAGAAGAGTTGACCAATAAGGCAATTCCCAGAAGATTTTTTTTTTACCCAGTTGTGATCCTTCCCAAATCCAGGGAGCTGTCTTGTGCTGCTCGACAATTGTGCTATATCTGGTAAGTTTTGTACCCTTGCTGCTAAATGTGGACCAGACAACCGTTCAAAATCAGCTTCTTCCAATTCAATTTTGTTCTTTAAGAATGCATCTTTTTGCCTTCTAAATGGATGGTCCCTTGGTAGAAATCGTCGATGACAATCAAACCAGCATGACTTGCCACCATGCTTAAGTACAAATGATTTGGAATTGTCCATACAGTAAGGACATGCTAGTTTTCCATGGGTGCTCCAGCCAGATAACATTCCATATACAGGAAAGTCGCTTATTGTCCACATCAATGCAGCCTTCATAGTGAAATTTTGCTTTCTGGATGCATCATAAGAAGTGACCCCATCAGTCCATAACAATTTCAACTCATCAATCAACGGCCTGAGATATATGTCTAGTTTTTTTTCAGGATTTTTTGGACCAGGGATCAATAATGATAGAAATAAATGCTCTCATTTCATGCACATATTTGGCGGAAGATTGTATGGTGTCACGAAAACTGGCCAGCAAGAGTAAGAAGTCACTGAACCACCAAATGGATTGAATCCATCAGTACATAAACCCAGCCTTACATTACGCGACTCTTTTGAGAAAATAGGGTGAGCACAGTTAAAGTGACTCCAAGCTTCGTCATCTGTAGGATGACTGATTACATTATGTTGTCGACGTACTCTTTCCGCATGCCATCTCATATGTTGAGCTATCTTTGGTGACATATACATTCTCTGCAATCTCGGTGCAATAGGAAAATACCGCAATGACATATATGGTATATCATTTTGCTTTGAATTGTCCCCTTTCTTAGGCTTGAATCTATCATGACCACATATGGAACATGATACCTTACTTTTATCCTCATTATAATATAGCATGCAATGATTAGGACATGCATCTGTTTTCTCATATCCAAGCCCTAAGTCAGTGACCATCTTCTTTGCACGATAAAAATTTTCAGGTAACTTCTCATCTTGTGGCAACATACTTTTGATAATCAGTAACAAATGATCAAAACAAATCTCACTGATGTGAAATTCAGATTTCAAGTTCAATAATTGTGACACCGCAGACAGTCGAGAGTGATTTTGACATCCATTCCACAATGGCTCATCAACATCTTTGAGTAGCTGATAAAATCTTTCAGCTGTCTTGTTTGGCGGTTCTTCATCGTGTACATGCTCCTCATGAACATTGAATCCTGGACCAACAACATCTATGACCATATCAATATATGAACTTCCACTTCCAACATTGGCAGGCTCGGCAGGCTCGTAGGACCACAATGTTTCACCATGACATATCCAGTTTGCATAATCTTTAACAAACCCCTTTCTGTATAAATGACGTTGTACATCCCATGTTGTCAACCACTTCAAATTCTTACAGACTACACAAGGACATCGGATATGACCCTCACAATCTACAGCTTCAATAGGATTTCTCAAAGCAAACTGAATGAATCTCTCAACTCCATTTTTAAATTCCGTAGACACCACCTGATCAACTACTCTACGGTACATCCATGAACGATCTTCAAACATTTTCCCTGTGCGAATGAAATGTAAACACACAAAACTTTAACATGTTTAACAAAATAAAAAGTTCAACCATTTCCTCACATCGTCTATCTCTGTCATTTTAAATAGGAAGAAAATATCATTTAGATTTTCACTTTTTAACCCATCTGTGAAGGTTTGATCGCACGATTAATTACTATATGTGTTGTGTTATTTGCTAAAAATTTCGGCAGCATCTCCCCACACCTCTCTGATATACCACAAAATATTTATTGATTAAGGAATTTTCTTAAACATTTACTAATAAGTGGTTAAAAAAATAATCAAAATCAATAAAGGTATATTAGAGAGGAGTGAGAAGACGCAACCAAATTTTTTAACAAACAACACAAACACATATAGTAATTAACCACCTAAGTGCGTTCAAACATTCACTGACTGTCCAAACGGGGCAATTCAAGACTTTGAGTTAGATATACACGTTCTCATCATTCAAAATGAGAACGTACACATCAATCCCAAAGTCTTGAACGGGTAGGTTGATTGACACGGGCTTAACACGCTCTTCTAAGATGCGTGCAATGTTAGGTTGCATCCACGCATCTCAGCTCACATACAACACCCAACTAATTAAATATTGACAAGATAATAACACATTCTAAAAATAGGTATTCTAAAAACTCTATATATATAAAAAATATCAGCAATTATTGGTTTAATTAAAAAGTTAAAAATCAAATTTATAAAACATACAACACATTCTTAAGAGCAAAAATCAAATGCAGCAGGATGCTATTTAGTACATTCTAAAAACATAAAAATTGGTATTCTAAAAACTCTATACATATCAACAAACATATAAAACACGTAAGAGCATAAATCAATTACAGCAGGATAATATTGGTTCAATGTTTACAAGAGGAAGCTTTCAGAGTTTTGATTTCTCTCATGATATCAAATGGGTTAACTTATTTTTTTTATTTTATATTTTGGTAGGAAAAGAATCTAACCCCTCAGTCTTATCTTATTATCAAATGGGTTAATTTATTGCTGCACCAAGGTTGGGGGGAGGGGGTGTCTCCACTGCAATAAAATAATTCTAAAATGGGATATAGTAGAGATGTTTTGTCATCAGTCTTATTCTATTATTGCTTCCACTGCTCTCTTTTCCACTCTGTATGTCTAGTCTCTCTCTTAAGTCTTCCACCATCTCACACGGTCTATAATGCGCCCACTCCATCAGAGCCGCTTAATGGTCCCCCTTGCAAGTTTTTTGTTAACTAGACTTTTTACCCAAAAAAAACATAAAAGTAATGAGTAATCAGTATTATTGTACCCATATTCTATTTGGGTCATCTAATTTTATATATATGATAGAGCCCCGGACCCGACTTAATAAAGGTCTTGGGTCATCTGTCCAAACTCGGCCCAGTAGGGCCCAGCACAGTAAGAGGGGGCACCCCCTCACAAATGCCCTAACCTTATCTTGTGAGGTAAATCTCATGTCCAAAGATGAGATGAGATTTACCTCCACTTAAGGGAGGTTTTAAAAGAAGGTGAATAACTACAGGTAAAAAAGAATCTGATTATGTGTCACTCACATATATTGTCAACTCTTTCTTTCTCTCTCTCCACTTAAATTATTTTTTTTACTCAGATCTTTTATTGATTCAATCATCGGAGAGTTATTTTTGAGATCATTCTAACCGACTTCTGTCTAAGTCGAGATTGACCAAGCCTAGTAAAGATTTATTCTCCATCATTAGGCCAGAATTCTGAATTTCTCTCGAGACAACTGTGACCTTCCACTCACCAAATACATAAGCCACATCGAGACTAACCATATTACAAACTCAATTAAAAACCTGGGGATCACAAACATAGCACTCTGATTTTGTTATTATTATTATTATTATATTTATTTTCAATGTACTGAATGTAATGTGACATTCAGACAGGAGAAGCCGGCACATCTAGGGGGTCTGCAGAAATATTTATTTTAAATTAACTTTACAATGAATGTAATCGTAGATTATATAAGATTAGTAATCTTCTAGGTCAATAAATCTTGTCAAATCTCTTCTCCCCTATTCGGAACTAATAAAATAAAGTTATCCTCTGTTAAAGATTCCCTTAACTGAGATTTGATGCATTCAAAGAAATAAAGTTATCCTCACTTAAAGATTTCAGGCTTGAACTAGAAATAAATGACTTTGTTTCATTTCAAGATATAAGTTAGGAGTCAGTAAAGCATAGATTATCTTTCCTCTTAGGGTTAAATTTGAAGGCAAATTACTTACCCATTAGCTAGAATAGAGCAAGGTTTATTCTCCTTGATCTTAATTAATGCAGGTCTGAAATTTGTTCATTACCAATTAACATTATATTAAAGAAAAGAAAATTTTATTGGCCCATCATCAGTATCTCCATTTAAATTATTTCAATGTCCGACATGATCAGGATGGACTAAAAAATGCAATCAAGTATGAAGGATTAGTAGTTCTAAACTCATATGTTATTTATAAAAATTACCCTTCCAATCCAGAAAGTCACCAAAGCTAGGGATGGCTTCGGTTTTTTTGTTTTGACCTGACAAAGGCTTCGGTTTAAAGCATAACAATAATTCCAAGTTGGAATCACTCTAAATATGTGTTTAGAATTGATGGCCGCTTCTAATGTTTGCCCTTTGCCCTCATAAGTTACTCACATTACATATCGCTAGAGCTCTTTGTTAGATTACTGTGACTGCTTTGTCCTTTTGTACTTTCCCATTCATTATATATTTACCTGGCCCAGGTTTCCTTTGGTGGAGTGAGATCATTCTTCCTCCTTGGGGAAGGGTGCACTCTCCTAGACACGAAACCTGAGGACCTATTTTACTAAAAAAAAAAAAGTAAAGAGGGTTTGATAAAAAAAAAAAAAAGCTTTAGATGCCATAGATGAGTTTGGTTTAGAATCTCGCAATGTACGCTTAGGTTTGGCAAGTGATGGTTTTAATCATTTTGGAACAATGAGTACGAGTCATAGTACATGATCTGTGGTATTGACACCATACAATCTACCTCCATGGCAGTGTATGAAGTCACAAAATATTTTTGTATCTTTAATCACTCTTGGCCCTAATGGACCTGGAAATGATATTAATGTTTATCTTCAACCACTTGTAGAAGAATTGCAAATACTATGGCATGGAGTTAAAACATATGATGTTTCTAAAGGTGAAACCTTTTGTATGCGTGCTATATTACTGTGGACCATTAATGATTTTCCTGCATATGTCTATCTATTTGGTTAGAGCATCAAGGGTCGACTAGCTTGTCCTACATGTAATGTAGAGACATGTTCACAATGGTTGAAAGCAAGTGGGAAGTTATTTTACGCAAATCATCATCGATGGCTGAAAGAGGATCACAAATTTCATTCTTTAAAACGACGGTTTGATGGAAAAGAAGAAATGAGAAGTAGACCAATTTCATTGTCTGGGATTGATATATTGGAGCAGTTACATGGACTGGCCTTTACTTTTGGCAAGGTTCCTAAAACTAAAACAAAGGTAAAGAGAAAACATAAGAAAGACACATCTATGAGTAATGTTGAAGGTCCTGCCAACTATTTATCATGGAAGAAAAAAAGTATCTTTTTTGAATTGCCATATTGGAAGTTGTTACTTCTCCGACATAATCTTGATGTAATGCATATTGAAAAAAATATTTGTGATAGTATTGTTGGTACTCTTTTCGACATTGATGTAAAAACTAAGAATGTCTTGAAAGCTCGTGATGATCTACAACATTTGGGTATGAGGACTGCACTTCAGCCACAAACTTTGAGCTCTAATAGATTGTTGTTGCCGCCTGCCATGTTTACATTGAGCAACATTGAGAGACAAACCATTTGTAAAGTCTTTAAAAATGTGAAAGTTCCAGATGGTTATGCATCTAACATATCAAGGCATGTGAACCCCAACGATCGCAAGAAGATTTGGGGATTGAAAGAGTAGGTGATGAAGGACTTGGATCAAAAGTGGAGGTCTTGGAAATATGAATTGAGAAACAAATACTTCAACCCAACTTTGAAGCAAAATGAGCAACAAATACCACTGATCCAAGAGTTAATGTGGAACAATGGAAAAGAGTTGTTCAAACATGGTCTTCTAATAGTTGGAACGTAAATATAATTCTTACTTATAGAAAGTAAATATTATTGAGTCATGATGTTTTTCTTATAGAAGGTAAATTTTGCTGTTGACATGTTCATGATGTTTTTTTGCTAAAAGTTATGTCTGTATTTTATAGAGGTATAGTGACATAAACAAGCAAAGTAAAAGTCATCATAAGTATTTTCCTTGTGTTGGGACAAAGAGCTTTGCAGACATCAATGAGGAGGAGGTAATCCAAACCCTGTTTTTTTGCTAAAAGTTATCTTTGTGTTTTCTGTTCTCATTTTTTTTCTGTTCTTGTAACATCTCGGGCTTTCCGACTTTCTGGTTGTATGTGGGATGGCTGGGCACTAACGCGTCCGGCGTTGGCGCCGCATTTTTGTCGCCACGGTGCTGCCCGTCGCGACAGCCATCTAGGTTGCGACTGGTGGTCGCGTCGCGTTCTTGTCGCGCCCAGTCAACGGGTCACGACAAGGGTTTCGCTTTTTGGTCTTCTGACAGGCGTCTGCCGCCTGTCAGAGTGGCAGGTGTGGCAGGGGGACCTGTCAGGTTGTCACAGCGCCCGGGGAGGGCATGTTCTGGTCGCGGTCTGGGCGGCCGTCGTGATAAGGTTTGTATCGCGACGCCCTGCCCCGTCATGTTCTGGGGGCCGGAGGCTAAAAGCGTTGGCCGGCCCCCCTTCCTTCTTTTTCCCTTTTCCTCCTTTCCTCTCCTCTCTGAGGTGGAGAGGCCTCTCCCCTCTCTTCTCTGGCGGTTGGAGCTCGTGGCGGAGCGGCGGTGGCTCGTGCGGAGCGGGAGCGGCACCGTGGGAGCGAGGAGGAGGTGGCGAGCTCTTCGTGAAGGCCCCTTTGGGGGTTTCAGTTCTTTAAATAAGTAGGGATGCTTGTGCCCTTTCTTTTTAGTATGGATTGGAGGTCCTAATGGGTGTTTGTATGCTTTTACTGCTTTCACCATCATCCCCTCCCCATGTTTGTGTGTTTGTTGTTGTGTGGGTGACCTCGGGATGTGGTATCCCGACGGTCTGCCCTCCATTTAATGTTGCGACCGTCATGCGCGTCGCGACATCAGAGAAGGCGTCGCCCCGGTCCGATGCGACCTTATCGCGGCGTGGTTGGCCATCGCGATAAGGGTCGTGTCGCGACCTGGTTGGCCATCGCAACAAGTTGCTATCACGGCCTTGTCGGTCGTCGCGACAAGGGTGTCGCGACTTGGTTTCCTATCACGACAACATTGTTGTCGCATCCCACTTCCCCGTCGCAACAGAGTGCTTGTCGAGGTGGCCTTAACCGTCGCGATGTGATCACGACGGGCTAGGAGGGCGCGATAAGGCCTGTGTTGCCGTTGGTGTTTTCCGTGGCCACAGTTGGCGTGTCGGCTTGTGCCCCAGGGTAGGGTGTGCCCTTAGGACCTTCTGGTGGGAACGTGGCAGGTTACTTCCCTGCGTTCAGTGATCGAAGATGACACTTTCGTGGTCGTGTCCTAGCAGCTGTGCTAGGAGGATCGCTTCTGTCTAATAATCGTTTGTCTGTCTGTCAATCGATTATTAGAAGAGCGGTGGTTTCTTTTCTGCTGTTAGTGTTCCGGTTTCTCAGGCCGTGCCTTGTGTGTCAGCATTGGCCGACAGCCCTTCTGGGGGTTTCCGAAAGGGGTGCCGTGCGTGTCGTGGCTACTGGGCTTGTCTTGGTTACGAGCCAATGGTGCTCTTTCTGTTGGTGGTTGCCACGCCAATTTCTCTTTCGCCTGGTGCTCGGCACTTGAGGGCTTGTCCGCGAGACAGGTTGTTACCGTTACCTGGGAACCCCAGCCCCGCACGTCTGTGTCAGAGGGTGTTGCTCCGGACGGCGAGCGTGCTCAAGTCTCTGACTTGGAGCAGAAGGGGAAAATGGTGGGGGCAGCGGCGTGAGTCATTTGTAGAGCTCTCTTAACTGGTCTCAGTCTCCGAGGTGGTTTTGGTGCTCTTCCGGTGCGGACCAGCTAGTCCTTCTCACTGCCTCGCTCTGCGTTGGCTCCGGAGCCACGTAGGGAGGTTAGGTGTGGGGCCGCAGCTCGGCCGGGCTGCGGTGGTTGTGGTTGTTCTTTGCTGTGACTCGCTAGCCTCACTCTACTGAGGAGGTCATAGACAAGAGTCAGCGGCTGGCAAGCAAGAGGGGTGGATTGTGTTGTCCCTCCTCTTAGCTGCCTGTGGCGGTGGCTTACATGCTCTTGCATATGGTGTTTTCCACGCTATTTTCGAGAATGGTTTCTCGTTGCCCTAGCTTGCACGGGGGTTGTAGCCTAGCCGTGTCTAGTTCCGTGGGCTTGGTTGGTTTGGCCTCATGGGCCGCATTTAGTGTGTCACGTCCCGAGAATTACACAGCTGATATTTAATACGGAAACAATTCGAGTCGATATCCCGAGACGTGAACAGTCGGCAAATAAGCCTTTAGCTAGCACACACTAAATGTATAACAACATACATCATCATAGGGCCCAAATATTGAACTCAACTAATCTTTTATTCAAATCTCAACTCATTGTATTCC
Organism: Colocasia esculenta; assembly: GCA_014218235.1. Lineage (NCBI taxonomy): Eukaryota > Viridiplantae > Streptophyta > Magnoliopsida > Alismatales > Araceae > Colocasia > Colocasia esculenta. Next base: position 172,255,324 of record CM024753.1, read on the forward strand.
AAATGGAAACTATTACAGGACTAAGACTCAATAAAAGAAAAAGTACATAATATCTCACTTCCTACTACATTGTTCTAACACTCAAAATAAACTAACTATACATAGACTCATAATTGGAACGCTCATCACTCGGACGCATTCACATCCTCGACTTGCTCTTCCTCTTGAACTTCATAGTCACCTAGATTGGGTAAAAGTAGGGGATGAGCAAACTAGCCCAGTAGGATTTATATCTCAATGTGCGGGCAATGATATAAGTGATTAACATTTTAGAACTAGATAAGCACGATGAATGTCATGATATGCATGTGCGAGTAAAACTCATTAAAACATGATACATGAAACAAGCTAGATAGAGAGATCATGATATAACAAGAACTAGAATGATATAAGAGATGAAATTAGCAATAGATCACTTTGTAGGAGCAGCAAGATTTCACTTGGTGTCAAGAACGCAAGATATCACTAATTGATTAAATGCAGGATGGCCATATCACGCAAGCAAGCAAGCACGCACGAGCACGATCATGTAACACTAATCAGGCACGTAGACACTAATGTACACCAAGAAAAGATCCATCAAGAATGTATACCAGGACACGTGTATGTGGTTATTGTATCTATCATTCAACGCGACACGCACGACTCCCAGCGCAGATGCAACGCCAGTAATCATTATACCCCATGGTTAACAATATATTTATGGCTCTCCGTCATTGGGGCTAGACTGGAGCCCTTGGACACTCGCCGTGCCCGGTCAGCATCTCACTTAAATTTTAAATGTAGATACCCACAGTCATAAATAATGGCCAATGAGAGTTTCAAAATGTAGCATGTGTAACGTCATGTTCATGATGATGATGAGAACAAGTAATAATTAAACTGAACATGATTTCATGAGAACAATAGTCAAAAGATAAATTTGGCAGCATAACGATACAATTTATACTTTAGTTCAACCTTTACGTTAATGGCTTTAGTTTAGATTGTAAATCACACTCACGAGAACAAGAAGAGAAAAGAAGTGCACGCTAACTTCTGGGTACTTCAATGGTACAACCTGCTCGTCGGCCATGTGGGAATCCATGGTCAGAGGAGACTTACGAAGGTCTTAGAGAAAAGGTCACTAGTCTACCGATTCGGAATGACCGGTAGAGAGCTTCCAAATCCCCAAGAAAGGGCTGCCTAGAAGTGCAAGTGTGTAGTGATGTACGCGTGTCAATTCACAATCCATCGGTCTCAAACTCACGGAAAACACTTAACATGATGGCATGCAATGAACAATGCATTTAACTACACATGGGTTTGCAAGATTTTAAGATAATAATTATCATTTTAATCAAGCTAGAACAGTAAAAAGAGCGAATCACAAGTTTCATGAATGATCACGTCATTAAGAGAATAATTAGAATACTGTTCATGTAATTATAGTTTTTAAATGGATTAATCACTTTTAAGCCATTAAACAGACATCATGAGATGATTAGAACCATGACATGCAGAAAACATGCATGAAACAGGGGTGTGATTCATGCAATTGTTATATCTTCTAAACTAGACCTTTTCGGACAAAGGTCTCAACATGAAAGTTGTAGGGAACATGGAATAGATGCAAACTATGATTTTTAAATAATTTTAAACGACCTCGAGATGCACGATAAATCAACACGAACGTAAACAGTCTCAGACATGCGCAACTTTGGTAAAACGCCTATAACTCAAGATGTACTCATTGGAATTCGACGAACTCAGTGGGAAACGAAAGTTAACCTGATGATCTACACATTGGAATAAGATTTGTTAAGGTTTGGCCTAAGAAAACCTACCTTCTGGGTTAAAGAAGTCTCATTTTTCCAGAAAATCCGTGTTCAGACCACTTGGAGGAAAACGCTTAATACTCCGTGTATGCTGCATAGAAGTTGGGCATTCCACTTGTGTTAGAACGTAGCCTTGACCCTATTTCCAGGGGTATAGGCCTTGCAAGGTTTGGTTATGGTTTGACTCACCTTTGGTCGACTTCAAGTGGACGGTTTGTGCAGGTCGTAGCAGACGAGAAGGGGAAGAAGAACGGCTTGGTGTGGACGATCTCCTGCTCCCCAGCCGCCAAGAACTCCTCCACACGACCCCAACAAGATGTAAACTCGTCCCCAAGGGTTTGGTGAAGAATATTTAAGCAACCAAAGTGTTTAGGAGTCCTATTGAAACTAGGAAAGAAGAGTTGCGGTTTTGGCTTGTTAGTTTCCTAATTTGAGGATTTTTTCCTCCATTAGAGTGTGTGAGACTTTAGGAAAACTCACACCCTAGTTAAATACGAATTTGAGTTGCCAAGAATACATGTTTCTATCCCAATTCAACTCAAATTGCCTCTTTCTAATTTCAGTCTATTTAGAGTTACGAATTTCCAAGTATTTTCTAGCTTTATTTGATTTTTGGGCCAAATGTTGTCCATTGGCCCAATTATGATAATGGGTCATCAATATATAATGTTGGAAGTTTCCCCAACATTTTTATTTAATTTATGATTGCATCGTATTTTCGTGTTAACAGTTTTCCGACTTGTTTCCTAATTTGGATAATCGGTCACAATAACTCTTAAACCTAGTCCAAATGATTTTTATTTACCCAAATTTGTTGATGGGTCATTAGGGGATATTATTTGAAGTCCGTATATGATTTTTATTTAATTTTCTGACTCATCCAAATACGCCTGATAATAATTTTTCGACTTATTCATGAATTACGATAATAAGTCGCGAAACACTTTAAACTTAGCTAATCTGATTTTTCTTGGCACAAATTTGTTGTGAAACATTTATTAATAATGTTTAGGGTTGATTTATAATTTTTACAGAATTTTCCGATGTGTTTTAGCATATACGTTAATGAGATGTATATTTTAAATACTCCGATATTATGGAAATTATTTAATTCCGTTTATTTAAGTTTTTATGTAATTAAAATTTTCCGGGTGCTACACCCTCCCCCACTTAAGAGAATTTGGTCCCCAAATTCATTGATCATTAATTGGCTTTTGAAAGTTATGATCCTTGAGGTCGTTTCGGATTTAATTCCTCTAACTTGTTTCAACATCGTGGATGCTAGTCCAACATCTACACTTGTGGCTGCTCATATTATTCATTTGGTTCCTTCCACTCCTATTTTTCTTTCACGGTTGTTATAACTCCATCTTAATCCACTAGATGAACTACGGTATAACCACTAGATTATTCCTTTTCAATTTCTTCTTAATGATCTCTCCCACTTAGAAATGGACTAACAAGAAAAACATCATAAGATTAGTCTAGGGGTCCAGAAATCCTGCCCACTCTAGCTCAGCTACATTTGGCAGATGGGCCGATGTGGCCTTCCACCATGCTCGGGCATCCATAGTAAACTGGAAAGTGGCCAGTACCACCTTCTCCCTTTTAGTGCATTGCATCACTTGGAAAATTCGTTCATCTCCTCTTGCCAATTCTCTGCCTCATCTGGGTCAGGGGATCCAGAGAAACGATGAGGGTTTAAACTCCTAAAATTCCGGTGCAGATCACGGGCTCCATTCCTTGCAGCTGCACCCTGATTTCCAGCCTAAACTACATTTTGTAATGCCTGGGTTAGACCAGCCATAGTGTCTTGCATAGCTTGCCACTGGTTGCGAGCCATTGCGGTTGAGTGAGAGATTTATGAGGGTTCCTGAGAAAAGGATGGAGACCAATTAATGTCTCTAGATATATTATCATAGTCAATGGATAGGAATGTCTAATTCTTTCTAGCATATACCCAGTCTCTACCCATTCTCACTAGGTACTATATTTAAGTTCCATGACCTAGGTTCCATAGGTATCTCCTAATCCTGAGACATATATCCTGTTTGGTATTCCTAGGCTCTGATACCACTAAACTGTCACGTCCCGAGAATTACGCAGCGAATATTTAATGCAGAAACAATTCGAGTCGATATCCCGAGACGTGCACTACAACAAAATGCGCATTTAGAAACCGACATATTTGGTCTATATTCGGTCAATAATCGGTCACTAAAAGACTCAGAGACCGAATAATGACCGAATTCGTCAGTGAAGAATTTCTGGTCACAAATCTGTGACTGAAAGGTTTCGGTCACTAATCGGTCACTAAATAGTGACCGAATAGGGATCGATTGAAATCGATCACTAATAGTGACCAATTTTGTTCGGTCCCTAGTGACCGAATTAGTTCGGTCACTATTCGATCCCTAAAATATGGACCGAATTGAGACTGAATGAAATCGGTCACTAATAGTGACAGAACTAATTCGGTCACTATTCGGTCCCTAAAATAGGGACCGAACAGTGACTGATTTCAATCGGTCACTATTATTGACCGAAGAATTTCGCTCACTATTCGGTCCCTAAAATAGGGACCGAATAGGGACTGAATTTTTTCGCTGTTCAGTCCCTATTTTAAGGACAGATTAGTGACCGATTGAAATCGATCTCAATTTTTTTAATTTGTTTTTAAAATATATACATTTTTAGAAAAATAACCTGTGTAAAATAAATAACAATGTCCACAACAATAATAATTATCCACAAGAAAAATATCTACAACACAACAATAATAAAAATATCCACAACACAACAATAATAAAATGTCCACAACAATAATAAATGTCCACAAGATAAAAATAATCAAAATGTCTACAACACAACAATAATAAAAATATCTACAACACAACAATAATAAAATGTCCACAACATCACAATAATAAAATGTCCACAACAATAATAAAAATGTCCCCAACATCACAATAATAAAATGTCAACAACAATAATAAAAATATCTACAACAATAATAATAATGAAATGAAAATCATGAATCCTCGTCCTCATCTTCATCCTCGTGCTCGTCTCCTCCCACGCCACCGAAGGAACCTACAATACATATATAACAATAATAAGTTAAAATTAAATACTATTATAACCAATAACTTATTTTAGAAGCATAAATTAAATACTATTATAAGCAATAAATTATTTAAATTTATAGATTTTTATTCACTCACTTTCGGTCAATATTTTAGTCACACTATATATTTTGGTCACACTTAAGATGACTTTGAGTGTCGAGCTCAAACTGAGAGTCCGAATTGAACTCTGTCAGTTTTCACAAGTCACACACATCGCCCTGACCGTGTTGGAACAAACCGGAGGCTAATCGGATGAGTATTTATAATTTTGGACCCACAAACCTAAGTTTTTCATTTTTAAACTAAACTAACTTGTTTATTGTGACTTTGAGCGTCGAGCTCAAACCGGGAGTCCGAATTGAACTCTGTCGGTTTCCACAAGTCACACTCATCGCCCCGACCGTGTTGGAACAAACCGGAGGCCAATCGGATGAGTATTTCTAATTTTGGACCCACAAACCTAAGTTTTTCATTTTTAAACTAAACTAACTTGTTTATTGTGACTTTGAGCGTCGAACTCAAACTGGGAGTCCGAATTGAACTCCGTCGGTTTCCACTAGTCACACTCATCGCCCCGACCGTGCTGGAACAAACTAGAGGCCAATCGGATGAGTATTTCTAATTTTGGACCCACAAACCTAAGTTTTTCATTTTTAAACTAAACTAACTTGTTTATTGTGACTTTGAACGTCGAGCTCAAACCGGGAGTCTGAATTGAACTCCGTCGGTTTTCACAAGTCACACTCATCGCTCCGACTGTGCTGGAACAAACCGGAGGCCAATCGGATGAGTATTTCTAAATTTGGACCCACAAACCTAAGTTTTTCATTTTTAAACTAAACTAACTTGTTAATTGTGACTTTGAGCGCCGAGCTCAAACCGGGAGTCCGAATTGAACTCCTTCGGTTTCGACAAGTTACACACATTGCCCACCGTGCTGGAAAAAATCGAAGGCCAATCAGATGAGTATTTCTAGTTTTGGACCCCCAAACCTAACTAAGTTATTCATTTCTAAACTAAACTAACTTGCTTAACGTGAATTTGAGCGTCGAGCTCAAACCGGGAGTCCGAATTGAACTCCGTCGGTTTCCACAAGTCACACTCATCGCCCCGTCCGAATTGAACTCCGTCAGTTTCCACAATGTCTAACTGCCATAATAAAGTGCCATATAAATGAAGAACTCCTTTTAACTTTTGCATGACAGAAATGATGGGCTCTATAATACTTGGCTTTGAGAATTTTAGTCCAAAACCCACCATAGTCAATAAAGAATCTCCATGTCAATTTCATAATCGCCGCTTTATTGAAAATGTGCAGGTCCTTAAATCCCAACCCCCCCCCTCAAGTTTAGGGTTCTGCATTTTGTGTCAAGCCACCAATTGGTGTTTATTTGAAAACAGTTCGCGCTAGACTATGCTTTCCTATAAATTTTACAATATTCTTTATTCAGAAAGGATTCTGTAATCTCTTCCACTTAGCAATATAGCATCATTAGAACTTTATTATCTATTGCTGACCAAAGGTGTATTTTGGAGACAGAACCCAGGAGAACTGCACTAAATGGCAGAATAACGATATAATTGGTGCTTTGTCTAAAAGAGAGCTTATTTGACAAAGAAAGCACCAAGAGTCACCTGGTCTGCATTAGTTTGTTGCCAACATTTATGTTCTCTTCATGTTTAGGAAGAGATGCCTATTATTCTTGACGCTCTTCTATTGATCCCATTACTACTCCTCATTTACGCTCAACATGCATGCTGTATATCTAAGAGACAGTCAGTTCAATGGCAAGTCCCAAATAGATTGGTCGATTGAGGTTGGTAAACTCAGTTCAGGATTGGACAACAGTGATCTGATCTTGATTTTCCCATTCACTTTTGGGATGCTCAAGACATACTCTAATTCATTCTGAAGCAGCTCATTGTAGGAGGCTGATTCACATGGACTGTTAACAAATTGAGCTGCTTCCATAGCTGAGGTCTTTGACCTCAGTAATCAGATGGCTTGGTCTATGGGTCATGTGGTTTTTATTCATTTGGTTCCTCACGCAGTTGATTTTGACAGTGATTGAACCACATTCTAAAGTTGGTGAAACCATTCCCCAAGCCATTTCCCAGGGCAACTTAGTTGAACTAATGAACAGTAAACTTCCATCCTCGTCCACCCCCCCCCCCACCCCACTTTTCCAAATACAACCACCCCAACTAATTCAGATAGACTTGAAAGCTAAAACCAAGTTGGGCCACTTATCTTGGCTAATGCACATGGTCTATGGCTCTTATGTTTTGGGTTATTCAAGACAGTTTTTTACCATGTTGACCTAACAATGGTTGAACCATTGTCAAGATTTGGTCGAACAATAGTGTAATAACCAGCTTCCATACCCTCCATTTCCCAAGTACAACAATATAAGAAAGAAAAAGAAGAAAAGAGGTGAAAAGAATAAAGAAGCACCAAGAGGGAGAGAGCAACAGTGGAAACTACAAAACAAAAAACAAGGAAGATAGGAAGGACTAGCTGAGCCACAACAGTACTGGTAGCAACCATCAGCATTACCAGTAGCCTGAAGCAGTAACAACAGAAGAAGGAGGCCAATCAACAGCCCACCTCCTACAACCTGTTGCCACCAAATCCACAAAAGACTGCCACAGGTGCAGGATCTATGTAGTTAGTGTTTGTGTTCTATTTGCTGTTTCTTTCATTTTCTCTTTACTTCTCATTTTACCTTTCTCTTCTGGGAAGAAAGAGTTCGTGAGCATACCAGCCCATGATCCAGATTGAATACTAGATAAAATTCAGCGTAATTTGGTTGTATCGAATTTATCCTTTGCAAACAATATCTATCATCTTATCTTTTTTTCAGCGCACAACTATGACATACATATATAGAAGTATGATAGCAAGCAAAATATTTCTACCTTCAAGAGTTTAAGATGATGGTGGTTGAATTCCTTTTCACTATGTGGTAGTAGCTATCTTAAGAGCCACCTCCAACCCACAGAGCCTCTGAGGAAATATTAGATCTGCAGAAGAGGTTAACCAATGCATCGAGCACCTAAAACACAAAGATAATATCACAAAAGGATCAGCAGTTATTACATTAAGAACCCAAAATCTCCAAGCGAGAATTTTGATCTAGAGGTATGATGGTGACTATTCCGGTAATACTAAAATAAGAAAGTAGGAAAGTTGATGAATAAGCATCCCGCAACATCTAATCAGTAACCAGGAACCATAGTCAACAATAATGCAAAAGCTACTTTTAGAACATAGCATGGTTATGAGGGAAGTTGCCAAGCCTGGAGATGAACTACTCACCTTGATAATGTAGATGCTCAAGATGCCTTCAAATATGTTCAAGACCCCAATGTTATATAACAATATGACCTTCAAAATAAATTTTAAAATATATTTCTTAAAGTAACAAATCAAAATCTCCTATGTATGGATTTTATTTAAAACTATGATATATGCTGATGGCATTTGAACTATATAGGAAGCATGTGTACCCCATATATTGATACAGTGACTAGGCAGAATTATATCTGACTATAAAACAACAGAACTCCATTAAACATATTTATTCTTATTAGCAAATTTTCTACAGGTTACTGGTTAAAGCAATGTACTTGCACAATGAATGTTACATAATAAAATTAAGGTTCCCAAAGATTACCACCGCACCTGGTATCTATGCTTTTGATAGCTTGCTCCTGATTCCTCAAAATAAGACTGCCCATAGTGATCCTGGATGAAGAAATGTGGACAAAAAATACAAAGAACATTAGAACAAGTATATAATAACCTAGAAAATAGAATATTTACTTGAACGACTTTTGAAGCACACACAGACAATGATATCCTTTCAGCACCAGGGGGTTTATTCTTTTCCCATAACCAATTTTACAACCTCATAATGAATAAGAAGATTGCTGGCCAATATCATAATAAACTTTACATTGTTGAATGAATAAGATTTTTTCCTTCAAAAAAAAATGACAAGGAATCAGAAACAAAAGGATTTCCTGGGACAGCAAAGTATCCAACAAAATTTGAATTTGTGATATAATTTAAGGCACCAATGGTGTAACAACAAAAAACAACATAGTCTTTTTCACATATTCAAGTTATCTTTCTGCACACAAAAATGGTCCTTTTGCACATCATTGACATCCTTAAGGGTACATGTGAAAATTCAAGTGCAAATGTTAATCTGCATTGTCATCCTAACAACCATTCATTTGCAAAAAATCTCATAATATTATTTATTAATTTACATTATGAACTGCAATCAATATTATAATTTTACCTAGAGAATGCAAAGAGATGAAATTGTGACATCAAAGCTAACATCTCCTTAGGGAACTGGCCTCTCAAGCACATGTATGTAGCATACCTTTACAATGAGTCATTATCCATTACATGTAAGACATTTTTCTTCGTTTTAGAGAAATTGAAAAGGACATTTGAAGGGTTATGGTATCCACAAATCAATGATAATATCTATGAACATTTTAGTACTGATATTAGTGCCAACTCTTTTCAAAGATCTGCCAACCAAATCATAGATTCATAGATAATGTTGAAACAGAAGAAAATGAAATATAAATACCTTAAGCTTTTGAATGTATCCATCAAGTTCAGTATTGATGCTATCTTTTGCCAAGCTGTTCTCTGAAGAAAATAGTTGCTCTTCACCTAAGCCCTCACCTACTAAAGCTTGCTGTAACAGATCATGACAATCATTATAGCAGTTTCTAACATCACATAAGGAAATTATCATAAATACTCTGCTGCACTTGAAAGACAGGTGGTATTGGAAATAGATAATCACGACCATAGTGTAATATCAATGTATCATAAAAACATAGGCATCAAACCCATACTCATCCTTTTGATAATGTGTCAATAAGGATAAGTTAGTCTCATCCTACGTGGCTACTCCATCCTCAAACTAACATTAAAGGTAGAACTGGATTATTTGTCAATGGGATGAGTTATGTTTATTCCTCATCATGTTATCATGTTACCACACATCAGCTGTAAGTTTGAAATGTAGAATGTAGAATAAAGCCAATAAACCAATGAGATAAGCAGACTACATGGCCTGGTCAGTGTTCTGAAATGTGCAGATAATGCTACCCAATCCTGGCGTTATTGCGTTAAAGAACTAAAGATCATGTGGGATCAGGCAATTAGGAGAAAGTATATGCCTAATTATATACAATGGTTGTTTCATACATAAAATGAACCTATGTGGACAGCCAGTAAATATAGCATTCAGGAACGACCCTTATTTGCATGCTGAAGAAGGATGTTTTTGAGAAGAGGCCAAAATGTGTTGAGACAGGAAGGATGTCTTGGAACAAGATGCCGAAATTGGTGGCTAAAATTGATTACTCTTTTTTTCTTTGTTAGAAAGATACATTGTATAACAATAAGGTCTGATTCCATGTAGAACACATTTTGTCACAAGAGGTTAGTGCCCATTTCGGTAGACCCCAAATATATGATAAATCACTAAATTGTTGTTGGAAAAAATTTCCCATGCAACGTGCAAACTTTCAAACACTAGGAATGAGTTCTGGCACTTACTAACAGGTGCTTCTTATGTTGCTTCCTTTGAGGAAGGATTCCAAGCCCATCTAACATTGATTCATCCAGCTCTACAAAGAAAGGATGTCTCAGACTCTAGGTAAACACAACAAGAAAATGAAACTGGTAGCTTACAAGCCTTACATGAAAAGTATTAAAAAAAAAAGTGGTTGAACCTTTTGCCTGCAACAAGGTAGCCAGCAAACTTAAAGAGCCCAAAACATGCACATCATTGCCAGTAGTGATGTATGACATCAGGAGTTCCCTGCATAAAAGATCAAGGTTAATTCCAACAAGACACTAAAGCTAACAAATGAGTTCAAGATGGAAGTTAGATGTTACCATGTGAACTAGGAGAAACCAATAGAAAAAGTAAAAGATATGTTAGCTTAACTCTTATGTCTAGTTGACGAGACTGTGCAAAAAAGAAGTCTAATACAATACAATATTCTCCTTTCATCCAAAGCAATGACAAAGTAAACAAAAAATGGGCAAAACTAGCATATTTTGTCTCTAAAAGACATCTCACAAGTTTTGGATCTCAATCTCACACATATAGCTCAAGAACTTTTTTCTGAACACAGCTTCAAGGCATGCACCATCAAGAATCATGCACCACAGCAACCTAGTTTTGATTGTTTGAGGTGCTTGTGTACAACAAAAAGTAAGCCTTCTTGAATCTATCAACTGTATCTAAGGATAACGCATGCAGAATGGAACCCCAAGGCCCAACCCCCATGGACTTCTTTAGCTCTCTCCTTGCACTTTGTTGGAAAACATAAGTACCAATCACTAAAGACTGACAACAATTCCCTAGTATTCTATTGAAATGGCCTTGGTTAAATCATGAGAGATCTGTATATGCAATACTAAACAATTTACCTCTCCAGAGGCATTATCTATACCACATGGTAGACCCTTGTCTCGACCACTTTGAAATATATGATACCAACAGATGTGCATCAACTGTTTCCCAGTGCCCATCTACATCTTTCATCATATAAACATTACTTGAACCTACATCTATAGCTGTTGAGTAGGACAAAAACTATTGACATCCTAACAACAACATCAATTCTTTGATAGATCTCAAACTCATTCTGATATTGTATAGCTTCCCACTAGATCAATCTGTCCCCCAGTATTGGCCATTTCAACTGATGTGATCTGATCCATATTCCATACCAGTTTCAACTTTGGCCAATCTGATTAAACACTCAAGGTTCACAACATATAACCATGTTAAAAGAGACAGAAAATATAACAGTCATTAGAATAGTCTATGGCTTTTTTATCATTTTTCTTTCTTCATACTCATTCTAAAGTGGATCTTGTAAATCAAGAAAAAGCAAAACAATAGCTGAGAGGTAATATATGAATGCAGACATAGAGTTAGTTAACATGAAACTTTAACACATTTCTATTTAATCTGGTGCAAGAGAGAACTATGCATAAAGAAGTGTCAAATCAATATGGCCTCTCTCCAGGAGACATGACACACTTACATTTTCAGTCTTCACAAGCAATGGAACTGTACTCTTGTTCAACTTCCCACTCACTGCCCTGAATTAGACCAGATAGATTTGTGTGAAACATTGAGATTGTTTGATGGTTCAGAAATTCACAGAGATGCATTCTACTATAGATTTAAGATCTATAAGATAATAAGAGAAAATTTTTGAAGGAAAAAAAAAGAATTTGGGCAGTCTGCAAACCTTAGAAATGATATGTAATAGGAAAGAAGCTCTTCATTTTTGAAGTCAAATGGGTGTGTTATGAGGTGGTTAATATGTTCATTACTGAAAATGTAATCTGCAGAATGAAACCAACAAATGACATCATATGAAAATTTGAATGAAGCGATATTTATCAGAAAATTGCTAATTGATGAACACTCATATCATATATCTTAACTACAATATTCATCTACTTACACATAGCATGTTCACTTTTCAAATTCTGGATCATTATACTAATTGTTTGCAGCAAATGAAGCGGGACATCTTTAGTTCTATTGATCTTCAATATGCGTACAAATTCACCCATAATCTGTCTCTCCATGAAAAACCTATAAAAATATATATGATCAGAATAAAAATCAACATCATCTAAATTGAAACTGAAAGACATCAGCTGTTAGTAGACTCACTCAAAAAAAGTTGGATCATGCTGGTCACCGTATGTCTACTCAACAGTTTTACCTAAAAGCCGCAGTTGACGCCATCCCTGAATAGTGAAGAAGCTGCAGCAGTGAGTTGCAGGGGCTACTGGGGAGGGGGATGTCAGAGCTAGAGTCGGAGCCTCCTCCTTCGGCGCCGCCCCCGACTCTGGGGGAGGGAGGGAGGGAGGGAGGGAGGAAGGGCGACGCCGTACGGCACGGGGCGAGGGCGGGGCGGGGCAGACCGAGGACGAGGGCAGGGCGGGGCAGACCAAGGGCGAGGGTGGGGCGGGGCAGACCGAGGGAGAGGGCTTCGCCATGTCGAGGTGGGACGAGGGAGAGGGCGTTGCCGTGCAGAGCGAGGGCGATGGTGGGTCTGCGCAGGGCGTCCGCGTTGGAGACGCCCAAGAAGGTCGTCGAGAAGGTAGCCATAGCAGGGGGCGAAGAGGCTCAGACCGACCACCCGACGATCTGCTTTCCTGCTGCTGCTGGTGTTGGTGGAGGGGGTAGTGCGCAGGGAGGGAGGGTTCGGGGTGGGGGGTGTTGGCGGGTGGAGGGGGTGGTGGCATGGTGTGCAGGGGGGGAGGGGTGTTGGCGTGGCGGAGGGGGTGCATAGGAAGGGAGGGGGCCGGGGCGGGGATGTTGGTGGGGGAAGGGGGGAATTTTGTTTGGAGATTTGGCGCCTAGTGGAGTGGAGGGGGATTATTTTGGAAATTTAAGGGTTTTGAATTTAGTATTGAAAATATATCTTAAGTAAATATATTTTTATTATTATTTATAATATTAAGATATATTATTAGTTAAATATTAAATTTACATTATTAACATCTTAACAATTATATTTAAAATATTAATTAAAATGAAAGATAAATTAAAATGAAATAAATATTATAAATTATATATGTATATATATAGATATATAGATTAAAGACAAATATATATATTACTCTATACATACATAGAGAGATATAGATTGTAGATACATCTAAATCCGTAGCGAAATTCCATAGTTAAATTGTATTATTCTTGTAGTGAGAGGGAAAGAAGAGAGAGAGAGAGAGAGAGAGAAGAGAGCCCAATTGTTCGTATGAAACGAAGAAAGGGGGACAGGATAAGCGGCAACAAGCAGTGGATCGGCACGCTCACCTCCTGATAGGCCGACTAGAAGAACGCCCTGCTGAGATCATCACCGTTGCCGTCCCCAGCGACGGCACAGTCGAGACCGACGAAGCTGTCGTTGCCCCCGAGCATTGGCACGATGGGGGGCGGAGGTGGGGGCTTCGCAAAGTGGGGGGTAGGGGGAAGGAGAAGGAGGCGGGGGCTTCGCAGAGGTGGGGGGGTGGGGTGGACAACGGGGGGAAGGAGGAGGCGGGGGCTTCGCAAGGGTGGGGGGCGATGGGGGGAAGGAGGAGGAATCGAGGATTTAGCGTCGGGGGAAGGGGGAAATATTTTGGGGATTCGTTGCTGGGTGGAGATTTGGCGCCGCGGGGAGGGAGTATTATTTTAGAAATTTAGGGATTTTAAATTTATTATTTAAAATATATATTAAACAAATATATTATTATTATTATTATTATTTATAATAGTAAGATATATTATAAGTTAAATATTAATTTTTTATTATTTACATTTAAAATAGTATGATCTTACAAATTACATTTAAAACATTAATTTACAAATCAAATTTATTAATATTTAATTATCTATCACATAGATATATACATATATATACACATAGATAAATATAACATATATATGTATATACATATATAAATTTATATAGATATAGATATTATATATAGATATACAGATATAGATGTACATAGATAGATTGATAGATATACATAGATACATAGATTATATATAAATAAATAAAGTCAAAAGTTACGCAATCTCTGAAAGACTAAACCCCCGAATCACAACTCCTGAGCTAACTTCATCGTCGGAGTGTCTATTCATCGTTTAACCATTGGATGTAAGTTTGATTAAGATCTAACGGTTGAATTCGCATCCAATCTATATTTGATCAAAATCTCAGTATCAAATAGTTAGATTTAAACCTCATCTAAAATTTGATCAAGATCTATCTATTGGATTTACTCTAGATCTAAATCCTAACTGTTAGATATAAGTATGATGAGGATATGATGTGTGACGCCTTAATGAATGCCAACTATGAAGCTATAAATCTAGCATATTTGCACCAAAAAATCACTTAAAGATTTACATTGTTTCATGTCGATACCATTTTTGGACATATGTACACTAACAAGAAAGAAAATAAGGGATAAAAGTCAGTTGGGTTCTGCTTATAAATCAAGAATTTCAATTAATATAGATAAGAAACAAACATTTCATCTGAAATTTCACTTTAAAAGACCATCATATGATTTTTGGGTCATTTATATATTTATGTAATTTTTCTTAGTATCATCGCAGACCTCTGTAATTTCTTAGAAAATTAGAATTTATTGTTATTCTCTCAAAACTTGATATTGATATTTGTGTATGTTGTTCACTTAATTGAATGAAATCTGTGTATACCCGAGTTTTCCGCTACACTCGGGGCATCACATGATGGTTGTTTTTACTCCCAATCTATATCTGGACAAGATCAAACCAGTGAATCTACTATTAATCAAAATCCTACTATTGGATTTCATTCAATTTAAAATTCAATCATTAGATTCGCTCTCGATCTATGTATAATTGATTAATTGGGTTTGTTACCAACCTAAAATAATATGATCAAGATCCCTACATTGGATTTGCTTCAGGTCCAAATCCTAATTGTTGGATTTAAGTTTAAACAAAATGTGACAGTTGGATTCACTATCGATATTCATTTGATTAAAGATCCGACCTTTGAATTCACATTCGATCTATATATATCTAATCAGTTAGATTTGTTGCCAATCTATAACAATCTAATCGAGATTCGCACATTAGATTTGTTAAAAATCTAAATCCTGATCGTTGGATTTTAGTTTGATTGGAGTTTGACAGTTGAATTCGCTCCCGATCTAAATTTGATCAAGATCTAACCATTGAACATATTGTCAATCAAAATCCCACTACTGGATTTCATCATAATAAAACATCTGCCTGTCAAATTCGCTCTCAATCTAAAATCTAATCTATGAACTACATAATATTAAATGAGCATAATGTAATATATCATCATATGAAATATAAAAGTTCAATATTACTATTTTCAATATATAATAAATAAAATATAATATTTTTAAGCATAATTTTTTATCATATAATTATATTCACTAAACAAATATAATACATTTACAAATATGCAAATACAATGTGTATAATATATAAATATATATCAACTACACAAAAATATAACTTATAAATTTTCTATATATAGGTTTTTTATATGTAAAATAATTATATAAAACTATATATAAGTAATCCATAAAAGGTAGAGTAAATTATAGCTATAATATAATTAAACTACTAATAAACAATGCATCTGAGACCGAATATTATTCGGTCACAATTCGTCTCAGATTTGTGACTGATTTGTGACCGAATATTTCGATCACAAATCTGAGACAGAATTGTGACCGAATAATATTCGGTCTCAATAATTTAAACCGGTAAACAATGCATCTGAGACCGAATATTATTCGGTCACAATTCGGTCTCAGATTTGTGACCGAAATATTCAGTCACAAATCGGTCACAAATTTGAGACCGAATTGTGACCGAATAATATTCGGTCTCAATAATCTAAACCAATAAACAATGTATCTGAGACCGAATATTATTCAGTCACAATTCGGTCTCAGATTTGGGACTGAAATATTCGGTCACAAATCTGTCACAAATCTGAGACCGAATTGTGACCGAATAATATTCGGTCTCAATAATTTTAACCAATAAACAATACATTTGAGACCGAATATTATTCAGTCACAATTCGGTCTCATATTTAGGACCGAAATATTCGGTCACAAATCGGTCACAAATCTGAGACCAAATTGTGACCGAATAATATTCGGTCTCAATAATTTAAACCAATAAACAATACATCTGAGACCGAATATTATTCAGTCACAATTCGGTCTCAGATTTGGGACCAAAATATTCGGTCATAATTCAGTCACAAATCTGAGACCGAATTGTGACTGAATGACATTTCTGTAACACCCCATAAAGAATATGTTAAATGTACTAAATTAGTAGACTACCAACAACTTAGACTAGTCATTTTCAGAGCTTCAGATTGAAAAGAACTCTGAAGTTAAGCGTGCTCAGTTGGGAGTAGTCCCAGGATGGGTGACCTTCCTGGGAAGTCTACCAACTAGCACAGTTGTTGGGCCAGTTTATTAGTTGGGTCATCACAAATGGTATCAGAGCTTTGCCCAGCCGGAAGTGTAGGAACTAAGTGCTACGCTATGGGAGCCACCTCCTGAGGCCATAATGGCGCAAAGTGCTACATAGTGGGAGCCACCTCTTGAGCCTGTGGGGGCCACCTCTAGAATCTTGCCTGCCTGGGGTTTGATTGTGTGCTATATGTAAGTCGCAACGATGACGTCTCTTATATAAGAGGGGTAGATTGTAACACCCCATAAAAGAATATGTTAAATGTACTAAATCAGTAGACTACCAACAACTCAGACTAGTCATTTTCAGAGCTGAAGTTAAGCGTGCTCAGTTGGGAGTAGTCCCAGGATGGGTGACCTTCTTGAGAAGTCTACCAACTAGCACAATTGTTGGGCCAGTTTATTGGTTGGGTCGTCACAATTTCGGTCTCAAATTTGAGACCGAAATATTCGGTCTCTATTCGGTCTCAGTTGTGACCGAATAGAGACTGAAAATTTCGGTCTCAAAATCGGTCTCTATCTGCGCATTTTCTTGTAGTGGTGAACAGTCGGCAAATAAGCCTCTAGCTAGCATGCACTAAATGTATAAACATACATCATCATAGGGCCCAAATATTGAACTCAACTAATCTTTTATTCAAATCTAAACTCATTGTATTCCAAATGGAAACTATTACAGGACTAAGACTCAATAAAAGAAAAAGTACATAATACCTCACTTCCTACTACATTGTTCTAACACTCAAAATAAACTAACTATACATAGACTCATAATTGGAACGCTCATCACTCGAACGCATTCCCATCCTCGACTTGCTCTTCCTCTTGAACTTCATAGTCACCTAGATTGGGTAAAAGTAGGGGATGAGCAAACTAGCCCAGTAGGATTTATATCTCAATGTATGGGCAATGATATAAGTGATTAACATTTTAGAACTAGGTACGCACGATGAATGTCATGATATGCATGTGCGAGTAAAACTCATTAAAACATGATACATGAAACAAGCTAGATAGAGAGATCAAGATAGAACAAGAACTAGAACGATATAAGAGATGAAACTAGCAATAGATCACTTTTTAGGAGCATGCAAGATTTCACTTGGTGTCAAGAACGCAAGATATCACTAATTGCATTAAATGCAGGATGACCATATCACGCAAGCAAGCAAGCACGCACGAGCATGATCATGTAACACTAATCAGGCACGTAGACACTATGTACACCAAGAAAGGATCCATCAAGAATGTACACCAGGACATTGTAATGTGGTTATTGTATCTATCATTCAACACAACACCACGACTCCCAGCGTAGATGCAACGCCAGTAATCATTATACCCCATGGTTAACAGTATATTTATGACTCTCCATTATTGGGGCTAGACTGGATCCCATGGACACTCGCCGTGCCCGATCAGCATCTCACTTAAATTTTAAATGTAGATACCCACAGTCATAAATAATGGCCAATGAGAGTTTCAAAATGTAGCATGTGTAACGTCATGTTCATGATGATGATGAGAACAAGTAATAATTAAATTGAACATGATTTCATGAGAACAATGGTCAAGAGATAAATTTGGCAGCATAACGGTACAATTTATACTTTAGTTCAATCTTTACGTTAATGGCTTTAATCTAGATTGTAAATCACACTTACGAGAACAAGAAGAGAAAGGAAGTGCATGCTAACTTCTAGGTACTTCAATGGTACAACCTGCTCGTCGGCCATGTGCGAATCCATGGTTAGAGGAGACTTATGGAGGTCTTAGAGAAAAGGTCACTTGTCTACCGATTCGGAATGACCGGTAGAGAGCTTCCAAATTCCCAAGAAAGGGCTGCCTAGAAGTGCAAGTGTGTAGTGATATACGCGTGTCAATTCACAATCCATCATTCTCAAACTCGTGGAAAACACTTAACATGATGGCATGCAATGAACAATGCATTTAACTACACATGGGTTTGCAAGATTTTAAGATAATAATTATCATTTTAATCAAGCTAGAACAGTAACAAGAGCGAATCACAAGTTTCATGAATGATCACGTCATTAAGAGAATAATTAGAATACTGTTCATTTAATTATAGTTTTTAAATGGGTTAATCACTTTTAAGCCATTAAACAGACATCATGAGATGATTAGAACCATGACATGCAGGAAACATGCATGAAACAGGGGTGCGATTCATGCAACTCTTATATCTTCTAAACTTGACTTTTCGGATAAAGGTCTCAATATGAAAGTTGTAGGGAACATGGAATAGATGCAAACTATGATTTTTAAATAATTTTAAACGACCCCGAGATGCACGATAAATCAACACGAATGTAAACAGTCTCATACATGCGCGACTTTGGTAAAATGCCTATAACTCAAGATAACTCATTGGAATTGGATGAAATCAGTGGGAAACGAAAGTTAACCTGATGATCTACACATTGGAATAGGATTTGTTAAGGTTTGGCCCGAGAAAACCTACCTTCTGGGTTGAAGAAGTCCCATTTTTCCAAAAAACCCGTGTTCAAACCACTTGGAGGAAAACGCTTAATACTCTGTGTATACTGCATGGAATTTGGGCATTGCACTTGTGTTAGAGCGTAGTCTTGACCCTCTTTCCAGGGGTATAGGCTTTGCAAAGTTTGGTTATGGTTTGACTCACCTTTGGTCGACTTCAAGTGGACGGTTTGTGCAGGTTGCACCAGACGAGAAGGGGAAGAAGAACGGCTTGGTGTGGACGATCTCCTGCTCCCCAGTCGCTAAGAACTCCTCCACATGAACC